>JAIGNY010000316.1:1057500-1082327 GCA_020152595.1 Chiridota heheva | reverse complement strand
ACAAGAAAAAGATTGAATGACTTGTGACATAGGCAGCGATTCCTGGGGGACATGTCTTTCCTAATGATTTTGTTGGGAAGACGAATATCATTATGTCTCTCTAAGATATAAAGCCTTATAAAAAGCATATATGGCTGGATACACCCTGTCTGGGTTTGTCCCCTCTCCCCCCTGCCATTGTGAAACACTTAAACGAGGCTATCTATATACTGGTACACAAAGGATTTCTGGTAATATAAGCTAAGTATGCACGTGTTTCATGTAAAAGTTTACTTGAGGAATCTTGCAATGAATAATGATCTCAGAATTTACATTGAGTGATTGATTCAGCTCTGTATTACTGTCAATGCCATTATTTTCTATTTATTCATCTATGCTGTAATGCACAGTACTTTCAGAGTAAACATGGGTAAAAGAGAATTCCTAACAAAAATCGATAGAAGTTTATTTCAGTTTATGGCACAGTAAAATGAGTGTATGATGTAATACCTTTTAAAGCTGGATTAATCCAAACTTTTGAAGGAAGGTACAGTCATGATAGAAACAGTGGTCACATAACCACTTTCCATGTTACCTTAAGTTATATTTTATTTTGGAATTAAAGTTTATGTTGAAGCAATGTAGTATGATTTTTAAGAGACTTGTTCAAACAACGAGTGTATATTTCTAAAATGTAGCTCGAAATTGAACTCTTGCAGTTCCCACAGGTCATGTAATGTTGCAGCAACAAATTTGAAAGCTTTTCAAGAGGAAGAGCAAATTTCTTCTATCTCATACAGTTCAATGTCTCCAAGTGTGCATGTGGAATTTCGTATTTATCATATCAGTAAATATATGTGAAGTTTTTGTATATGTATGTCAAAATAGATTCAAGATATGCAGCATGCTGTAGTTATATCTTGATATATATGTATATATAACATAGTTATTCTTTGCTTTAAAATGGACACCAATAAATTATTTTATTAGCTGAAAACTGAAATTGGTGCTATTTTTCCAGTCTGACACTATTTAATGCACAGAAACAGCAAGTTTGTCATGGTACACATGGTGTTGACCATGACATCACACTCCCTGCTTCCAGCACAAAGATCCATTTCTTCCTGTCTTGTGCCACTTTACTGACTTGGTTCCAGCTCCCCCATCTGAGCATCTCTCTCCCCTTTGCCTCCCAAGTCGTTTTTGGCCTGCCTCATTTTCTTCCCCCATCTAAAATCCAGGACAAAGCTACCCTTGAGTTATTGGTGGCATCTCTACATAAAATATGTCCGATTTCTTTCCATCTTCTCTCACAAATTGTTATGCGTGTTGGTGCCATCTTTGTCGTTTTATAAAAGTCATTATTTGAAATTACTGTTAGCCATCAAACTTTTAATATTTTGCATAGGCAGTTTCATTGGAATGTATCTACATTTTTATTGTCGCCCTCAAAACCATGACATACTTTGGGATTTTCGCAGGATATTTGGAACCAAGTTGTCTTATGTTATCTCAAGAGATTTTGTCTTCTTTCTAATTTGATTGTGACTTTTCTCTTCACTGTGTACAAGAAATAAGCATGTTCAACAAACTTGATTAATTTGAAGTGTCTTTTCTCTTAGAATAGCTCATAAATGACCATTGGTACCATAATGGTAAAGCAGGGGTGGCATGAGGAATTGCTCCACTGAGGGATGTTTGCATTTTGGGAATGGTTAACATAAATAACCTCTCAGGGTTTGATGACAGCTTGTGTTAACCATGATCACCGCACAAAATTGCCTAGTGACAAAATCTGAGTAACCAATAGGGCAAACATCCTACGTGGTACTAGTACAGTACAGCTAGCTAGCGGCACGCGCTCATGCAGTCAATGCAATTTACTGTACAAAACAAATTTTTCCACACACACGGACTCGAGTGACGACAAAATGGTGAACAAAAATTGCGCTTACGGGCCTGCTGTGGGCTTTGTAAATCTGATTGCTGTTACCCAGAAGTAAGCTAACTGAATTTTGTTCATTCCTTTTGCTAAAAATCAAAGATCTGGAGAAGTGCCATAAATGAATCAAAGCTTGTGGCAGGTCTCGTGAACATCTAAATGTCAATTGCAATGCATATTGGTAATGCACGATTGCGGATTTGAGGTTTGTTTGCCCCACATAGTAACCGCGTTGCTATAAAGGGTGTGGCTTATTTCGTAACTCAGAGATGTTAATTTGACCAATGTTAAGATCAAAAGAATTAACAGTTGGTCAAATTTCATTTCAACAGAAAAAATTGAATGATTTGTGAGGTATTGTTACATATACAAGTGTGAGGTATTCTTACATATACATATGGAAATTTTGTTCGCTTTTCCTCGCTCCAAGCATTACACTTCAGGTTTATGTGCGAGAGCATATACTCATCCATAGACGTACATGACACAGATGGAAAAGCCAAACCCATGCAGTGATAATTCAGAGCTAGTGTATCATCGATGCAAACCTTCCCCTGACAAAAATATCCAGTCGTACAAGAACATCATATCAAATCCATATTGTACATACCCTATAATTCATACAGGGCACCAGGTTGGTGGGGCAAGACGACGATGGGGAAGGGGGTTGGGAAAAACTATAATCGTCGAAATTATTGGTGGGGTATGCCCCACCCCTTCTGGCGCCCTTATGGTAAACTTGAAAATTATCCACAGGGCTGTAGTGGCCTATTGAAAAGTGTCACTATATCATCTACATGCACCATGTAAGGAGGACAAAAGTACGGTTCAAAAGTTTTATAAAAAAATATATATATAATACAACCATTGCTGATTGACCTAGTGCCATAGCAATATCTGGAGTTACTGCCCTTATATAACTTGCAATATAGGCATCTTGGGCAGGAAAAATGTATGAAAGTTGCATCAAATGCTTTCAACTCTATTAGTGGGAAGGGGGGATGATCGAAAGAATTTGTTCCCCCATTTAGGAACCTATGCGGTCATAATGGCGTGTATGTGTATGTTTGTGACGGCCAGCTTGTGAACATGATATCTCAAGAAGTATACACTGGATTCATGTCATATGTGTTACACAAATAACCCATGGTCAGTAGATGTGCCCTATTGTTTTTGATGGTGATGTCATGCATATTTATAAGTAGACCAGGCTTAATGTAGAAATCTTGAAATGTTCATATTTTAGCAACCGCATGTTTTGTTTTATATTTGGTGTATTTATGATGTTAGCTAGTGTGTACATGTTCATGATGTAAAAATGTTGAATGTCAATAATATGCGTAGTGGGTGGGGCTTAATATGATTTTGCTGAAAAAAGCTTGTAAACACGGGATATCAAGAACTATATATGGAATTCACTTTATATGTGGTACACAGATAGCCCATGGTCTGTAGATATGGCATATCATGCATATTAATGAGTAAGTGGGTCTTAAAGTAAAACTCTTGACATGTTCATACTTTAAAAAACCCATGTCTGTTTTGTTTCATAGTATTTGGGATCAGTATAATTAGCTGATGTGTACATGTTCATTACGTAAAAACGTTGAATTTCATTAATATGCAGTGGGCGGGGCTTAAGATGATTTTGCGTCCATGTAGTGGCTATAGCGTATACTACAGTCAGATGTTATCTATGGTCAGACTGGCCATTCAATGTTTTATAGGAACTGTACATATCAGAAACACACAAGTCATTGGAGCACCTTAGGCACAATCTATATTTTATAGTTCAACAAGTCATTCACAAAAGCATAGAAAATATTCATTATTTATAAATGATTAATAATTCATGCCAGTCTAATATTCTACTGTTAAATGACATTTCTAATGTTCACCTTCTATCGGCGCCAATCTCTTCATACCATCAGGGACAAATCTTAAGCGGTATAAGAATGCTAAAATTTGTCTTCTCTGCAATTCAAGCTTGACCTACAGTATTTATCCCAGCAATATTCACAGCTTAGGAACATTGCTGACCAAATTACATTACTTCAGTCTAAAAACTGGACAGCTATAATCGATAATCATGATGAACTTTGGTTTATATCTTCCCCAAGATAATCCACCATTTCAATACTTAATTTGCCTTCACCACCACAAATAGGTTTATTTAAAACAGGAAATCTAACCTCAAGAAAATTGCTTGACCCGTCACCAATAAATCTGATACATACTCGAAAAGTCACTTCGCGGTAGTATTTGATTGGCTAGTCGTTGATTGTGTTAATATTTCGACCAATCAGAAATGTTGGATTGTAGTGTATTTCTATCTCCATGTTAGCAGTATCTGGCCTTTAAAACAGTCAAATAATCAATAACATCTTTTTACAAAGCCAGTGGACACAATAGTTCAAGGAGCATTTGTCGAAAAGTGAGGGCAAAACTTTCGGAGGTTCATAGAATAATATACCTAATTTTTTAATGCCTATCGTTTTGTTTTCTTGATTTGCAACTTTTTCAAGTGCTCCGCAACCTTTGAAAAAGGTGATATATAAATGTAGGTAGATACTTTTCATGTATGGGCCAGTATCGAGTCTTGATTTATGACTCTATGACAGTACTACTGACAATGGGGTGTGTTGCCTCTGGGGTTGAAGGGGGCCCATAAAGTTATGAAAGGGATGCCTCCAAAATATAGCCTTCACAGTTGCGTAATCAACTTTGGCTTATCAAAGAGACCCATGTGTTCCAGATACACACACAGGTCCCGTATTAGCTCTTGGCAGCCCTACACGATGTTATCTGTCTCTAGCATATAAGTATTCAGAATGAATTCTCATGTAAGATGTTTTTGTGCTTTCACATGAAACATAACATTAGTTGAACTTGCACCGTACATGACAGTTGAAAATGCATTTATAATATAAAAAGTGAACATTTACACAAGTTTAATCAAAAGAATATCACTTTTTGGTCTAGTGTTCCTTTAACATGCAATGCATGATGGGTAGATCAGCTCCTGTAGCGACAGTGATAATGCTGCAGCGCTGGTGATAATACTACAGCATCAGTGATCATGTTGCAGCATCAATGATCATGCTGCAGCATCAGTGATTATGCTGTAGCATCAGTGATTATGCTGCAACCCCAGTGATAATGCTGAAGCACCAGTAATAATACTGAAGCACCAGTGATAATGCTGCATCACCCGTAATTATGCTGCAGCAGTGATTATGCTACAACACCAGTGATAATGCTGAAGCACCAGTGACAATGCTGAAGCACAGTGACAATGCTGCAGCATCGGTGATAATACTGCAGCACCAGTGCTTATGCTGCAGCACCAGTGCTTATGCTGCAGCACAAGTTATTATGCTGCAGCAAGAGTGATAATGCTGCAGCACCAGTGAGAATACTGAAGCACCAGTGATTATGCTGCAGCATTAGTGATTATGCGCAACACCAGTGATTATGCCGCAACACCAGTGATTATGCTGCAACACCAGTGATTATGCTGCAACACCAGTGATTATGCTGCAATACCAGTGATTATGCTGCAGTATTAAACTGCTTATCTCTTGTACAGTTCTTGTATTGCACAGTTCCTGGATTGATAGGTCAGCCTCTAATGATTTTGTTAAATTTAACAGTGCTCATAGGAAATGCTGCACGAACAAAATCTGTGTGAATGCTTGCCAATGCTTGTTTTTACAGAACATCAACAGTGTACCTATGTAAAATTTTAAATATATTAAGGACTGCTTAAAGAATATAAATTTTAAGGAGACACTTAGAAACAATCATAAAAACAAATTTCAATTTTTTGTTGGGCCACAGATATTATAAATGCATTTATATTTTTTGGCAACAATTCAAGGTTATGATTTCTAAAAGTGAGGAAGTACAAATGTACCTCAAAGAATTTGAAGACAAGAAATCCTACTCAATTGACAGTGCAATTGCCTGCCAGTAGCAAAACCCTGTACGTTATGACATATCAGCCATCAGTGCAGCTCAGTGATCCTTCCATTGTGCCCACACTTTGTACATTCATATCTACTTAAAAAAATTATTCCATACTAGCCATGAAGGCCCATCAGGCCGGTGCTTATCCCTGGTTTCATTGGTATAAGTGGTTGAGAGCACATGACTCAACCTGGACGCCAGTCCATCCATACTAGAACAACCTGGCCAGTGCTTATCCCTGGTTTCATTGGCATAGGCGGATGAGAGCACATGACTCAACCTGGACAGGATGCCAGTCCATTCATACTAGGAGCCATGAAAGCCCATCAGGCCCGGTGCTTATCCCTGGTTTCATTGGCTTAAGCGGATGAGAGCACATGACTCAACCTGGACAGGATGCCAGTCCATCCATACCAGGAGCCATGAAAGCCCATCAGGCCGGTGCTTATCCCTGGTTTCATTGGCATAAGCGGATGAGAGCACATGACTCAACCTGGAAAGGACGCCAGTCCATCCATACTAGAGCAATCAGGCCGGTGCTTATCCCTGGTTTCATTGGCATAAGCGGATGAGAGCACATGACTCCCCCTGGACAGGACACCAGTCCATCCATACTAGAGCCACGAAGGCCCATCAGGCTGGTGCTTATCCCTGGTTTCATTGGCATAAGCGGATGAGAGCACATGACTCCCCCTGGACAGGACACCAGTCCATCCATACTAGAGCCACGAAGGCCCATCAGGCTGGTGCTTATCCCTGGTTTCATTGGCATAAGCGGATGAGAGCACATGACTCAACCTGGAAAGGATGCCAGTCCATCCATACTAGAGCAATGAATGTATATTTTTTCCCTTCTATTTTGTCTAAAATTCACTGCTGTTAAATTCCCTCCAAACACCCAGAGGAATAATAAATGTGTTTTTGAGCTCTCACACCTCTTGGGTTGGAAAGGTCAATCTGTGCTATGACCACTTACTAAATGGAAGATTTTAATGGCTGTAGTTGAAAGTCACTTCTAAAGTGTTAGTAAATACTACAGCAGTGAATTCTCTGGATGTTGCAAGAACAGCTGTATTTTTTTTTAGTTTTAACAGATTTTTCCAGTGAATTTTTTAACAGTGGTGAAAATTAACAGATTTTCAGAACGAAAATCTGTTAAAGTATTCATAGTGAATACAAAAAGGACTCCTCAACCACTGAGCCACTGCACCTTCATGTGTAGTTATCCATTAATTGATCAAATCCCCAAAATAACTCAACTTTATACATCATCTATTACGTTACATATATACCATGGAAATGTTCAGGTTTCACTATTGAAAATAGAAAACGAATAAAAAATATACTTTAAAATCTTTAACTTGAAATCACTGCAAAATAAGCATCTAGACATTTTATTGCCACAATCAATTGCTTATGGGCTTCTTTAGCTTATCAAAGGTATATGAACAGGTCCAGATTTTTTATCCAGATGAAACAGCATTAATTCTGAACATAACAGTCTTTAAATGGTCGTAAGGGTACTTATAGTTTTTTAAGTTATGACAAATGAAATATTATACAAATTTTCAGTATGTGCAAAATGATGATGTACAAACAAGAAAACAGTTTAAAATCTTTAATGTAATTCTTTAAATTTCTTTCCCAAATTTCATATATCAAAAGTTCTTAAGTTGCATTCCATACTGTTAAATATGGATCAAGGTAATAATATACAATTTCATGTTCACTATAGCCAAGTTCTCCCATTCAATGTTTTGGCGAAGGACCGAAAAACAATAAGTTGACATGAGCAATTTTTAGGTTGTCTCATTCTGAAATCACAAATTATTGCACAATTTATGCTAACAAGATATCTAAGGTTCAAAATGCTGTAAAATGGTCAATTCTTAAGCGTTGGGATTTTTTGTTGTTTTCATGCTTTTTAGTATATTTGAAACCATTTAAGTTCATATCGTTACTAACTGTCAATATACCTTGTAATGATTGGCCCTGTTTAAGGCCAGGCATAATAAGCCATTTTGTTTGGTAAGTAGGCAAATTTACTTTTTTGGGGCCAAATGTAAGCTTTTTCATACCTTTTATAAACTAAAGTACTGTTATTTCATATCAAATTAAAAAAAAAATATGGTATTTGAGCAGGTAGTAATTTTGTTGGGTAGGTAGGGCCAAACGAACAATTTTTTAAGGATGGTGTAAACCAAACCCGCCATGCAAATGTCTGCATAAATGTTTTTGTGTTTTTTGGGGGTAATATTCCTAGTTTGTACAGTAATGTCCAGTAAAGAAAAGTTAATATAAGATTAAAGCCATGTCATTCCATTACAAAAGCTGACTCAAGCCTTATCACTTCCATTAAAGATAAATACACAATCAAATTAACCAAAAAATAACCAGCATTCAAACTGCTACACCACCCGCAGATTATCTCCATGGAAACCTCAGTACTTTGAAGGAATTGTATTTCACATACTCATTACCACTTGAATGAACTGTAAAAGAGAGAATAAAAATCTGTTAAATTTCACCTCAAACTTTTTATTTCACATAGATGTGTAGGAAGTGGAAGATAGGAGGGAAAGGGGAGGGGAGGGCAGAGGAAAACTACACTCTGAGAGGATTCACCTCTCTGGCTGCAAAATGAAATTGGAAAATGATGAGCTGAATTTCAAAACAATGTTAAATAGAAGGAAAATTTTGTAAAATCATTAGAATCAAATTTCACAAAAATTGAAGAAATTTCCTAAAGACTGAAGGAAATGTTCCAAAAATTGAAGATTTTCCATTTAGCAGCTACCTTTGATAGAAATTTAATATTTACCAGTGCAACTTTTACACTTGTAACCGTGAGATGTTTTGGGTTTTCTCCCCCCTTTAAGAGGTGACCCTTCCTACATCCTCGATTCAAGTGAGATGCATTTTTCACAACTGAAGTTAGGAATCATATTTAAATGGAAATCACATACAATTTTGATAAAATTTCCGTAAAGGAATAATCCCATTAATTTTTATGTATTAAAAAAACAAATGGGTGAAAAAAACATGTTGATATAAACTTATTTTGCCTAAGAGTTATTGCATTTCAAACAAATACTAGAAATGTGTGTTGCAAAGTGACCTTGCAGTGTAAAGTATGATGTCATAATTGCACATCCAAAATAATTCTTTATGCATTGATATAAAATGAATATGTATTTTTTTTCAATTTAGAATGTAAAGTAAATGAGCAAAGCATGTTTTTGCAAAGTGCATGTTATACCCCATCTCAATGATTAAACAAAATAATGTGTCCAATAAATAAAAAACAGGTTTGTTTGTTTGTTTGATGAGGTCTTAACGGCACCCGACAACGAAGGTCAAATTGTGCCTGAGAGGTCAGATCATTTTAGAGGTAGGAAGGAAAGAGACCAGGGGGAGAATGAGAGAAATTCAAGAACAAAAGCCAGAAAGCTGTGATCGAGAGAGGAGGTGCATGGGTAAAACAAAAACAAAGTAGAGAGGGGGTGGAAGAGGAGGATTAAATATGGTTGTAGAGGGATGCATGCTGAAGGAAGGAGATTATTTTATCTGGAGGATTTTTCTGGAAGAACTCAGCAATTGAGTTGTGGGGAGCGAGGGAAGCTCTGGGAAGGTTGTACAGGGGCAAGCAAGGAGAACGTGTTGGATTGTGAGGATGCAGTGGCAATTGTTACAGAGGGGTTGGGGGAACCAATAAGGAGGTAGGAGTGAGTGAGGTGGGTGTGACCAATTCTAAGACGGGTAATATGAACGTTGTCGATACGAGAAAGGTTGTTGATGGTGGATTTGATCGGGATTGTGGGCTGGATGACATGGAGTTTGTTATCAATTTGGAAGTTCGATAAGGTTTGCCAGTGGTCACGAACAAGAGAAGCGATAAGCGGTTTGATGTCAGAGAGGGTTTTTGGGAAAAGGGGAAGGGAGGAGGTTAAGGGCAAGCTTAGCGGCTGTATCAGCCCTGTCATTGCCAGGGATGCCAACATGGCTGGGTATCCAGAAGAAAAGAACACTTTTCCTGCAGAGGGTGGGAGAAAAGAGTTTCCGGAGGAGGTGGCAGGTGAGGTTATCCTATTTAAGATTGAGTAATGAAGTAAGAACAGCCTTTGAGTCAGAGAAAATGGCAAAGTGACTAAGAGGAGAGTACTCAATAAAGTTGAGGGCAAGGAGAATGGCCTTAGCCTCGGCTGAAAAGATGGATGAGTAGTCAGGAAGTCTGCTACTGAGGGTGATGTCTTGGATGATGGCAGCAGCAGCTGTCTTGTTGCCTTCCTTGGAGCCATCAGTATAGATGGAGGTGTAATTTGAGAGTTGGTCTTTGATTTGGTTGTGGAGATTGATGAAGAGGTTAGGGTGAGTTTGAGTTTTGTTATAAGTGGAGAGGTCTAGGTGGACAGAAGGGAGGGGGGTGGCCCAAGGAGGAAAAGTGGGCCAGGAGTAGGTGGCGAGAGTGGCGGGGTTGATGCCAAGTTGGAAGAGGTCTGATTTAATACGTAAGCTGAAGGGAGGGGATAGGGTTTTAGTCCTATCAAAGAGGGAGGAGAAATTGGGGTACCTAATGAGGTTGTAAACAGGGTTCTGGGTGTTGGTGAGGACTCTAAAAGCATAGGAGAGGCTAAGCTTTTTCATCTAAGTAGAAAGGGGGGTTCGTTGGCTTCAACATGAAGGCTAGTGATTGGGGAGGTCCTGTAGGCTCCTAGACAAAGCCTGAGGGCTTCACTTTGGATGGTGTTAATGTGATTGAGTTATGAGTTGTGAGCGACACAGTAGACAATATTGCCATAGTCAAGCTTGGCACGAATGGTGAGCCTGAAAATTTTGAGGAGAGCATAGCCGTTCGCTCCCCAAGTGGTGTTGGAGAACAGTTGGAGGATGTTGAGGGAGCTATTGCATTTTAGTTTCAGGTTGGTGATGTGTGGCTTGTAGGTGAGCTTGGGGTCTAGAGTTAGACCAAGAAACTTTGTGTTTTCAACTTTAGGGATGCGATTCCCATTGAGCACAAAGTTCGGGTTGGGGTGGAGGTTGTTGAAATGACAAAAGTGCATGCAGACTGTCTTGTCTTTGGAGAATTTAAAACCGTTATTGTTGCTCCAGACTTGCAGCTGGTTGAGGCTGGTTTAGAGCCTATTTTCAACTATAGGAAAGCTAGGGGAGGAGTAGAAGATGGTGAAGTCATCCACGTAGAGGGTACGTTTGATGCTGGGGCCAAGGTTATTCGCGATGTCATTAATGCTCAGGTTGAAGAGAGTGGGGGAGAGGATGCTGCCTTGGGGGACGCCCTCTTCTTGGGGGTACGGGTTGAAGAGGGTGTGGCCAATACGAACTTGGAACTGCCTGGGTGAGAGGAAATTTTGAATAAAGATGGGGAGGTGGCCTCTGAGGCCGATGGTGTGAAGTTTTCGGGTAATGCCGTATTTCCAAGTAGTGTCGAAAGCTTTCTAGAGGTCAAAAAATATGGCAATGAGGTGTTCCTTTTTTGCAAAGGATTCCCGGATAGCGGTGTCGAGCGTAATTAACTGGTCTAGGGTATTGCGGCGTTTTGGCCGCTTTGGTGAGGAGAGAGGATTCTGTTGGTCTCGAGGAACCAGTTTAGTCTCTGATTAATGATCTTTTCAATAATTTTACAGAGACAGCAAGTAAGGGCGATGGGTCGGTAGCTGGTGGGGTCGGTACCATCCTTCCCCGGTTTAAGGACGGGGATGACAATAGCTGTCCTCCAGATAGGGGGAAAGGAGTGTGAGGACTAAATGTGGTTGAAGATGGTGAGTAGGGTAGTGGTGGCCTTGATGGGGAGGTGTTTCAGAAACTGATAGGGTGTGTTATCTGGGCCCTTGGAGGTGCAGCCAGCATCGTTGTTGGCTTGGTTTAATTCAGAAAGGGTGAGAGGGGTGTTGTAGCTTTCGGAGTTGTCGGAGGGAAAATTGATTCTCCGGGCTTCATCGCAAGCTTTTTTGATTTTGAAAGCATTGGAGTAGTTGGTCGAGGACGAGATGTTGCTGAAAGAGGCGGCGAGGTGGTCAACGATGTCCTTTTTTGCGGTGAGAAGGTCTCCATTCCAAGAGAGATGGGAGATGGAAGATTTACCTACACTGCCGTGGAAGCTGTTAACCATTCTCCAAATCTTCTTAGTGGGGGTGTTGGTGGTGAGAGAAGAGATAAAGTTGTTCCAAGTGTTGGTTTTACTGTCCTTGATAGTGCGTCTGGCCTTGGCACGGCTGATGCGAAAGAGGTTAAGGTTATGGGTGGTCGGGTTAGTTTTAAAGTTCCTGAGGGCTCTTTTACTGTTCTTGATGGCGGTTTTGCAGTCATCGGAGAACCAGGGGTTGGGGGGATGATTTGGGGGTTTGGAGGTTTTGGGAATTGAGCAGGTGGCGATGTTGATAAGGATATTACTGAAGTTAGACATGGGATCCTCATCCTCGAGGAGATGGGGGAGAGGTGTGAGTCACAGAGGGTTTCAAAAAGGGGCCAGTCAGCCTTGTCGAGGTTCCAATTGGGGGTGTGCTCAGTGGGGATTTGAAGATTGGAGTGTATAAGAAGAGGGTAATGATCACTACCACAGAGGTCAGCAGTGACTCTCAAACTAAAATCAGGCAGGAGGTTAGGGGAACAGATAGACAGGTCAATACAGGTGAGAGAGCCTGTGGCAGGATGAAGGTAGGTCAGGGAATTAGTGTTCAATAAGGACAGGCTGTGCTGACGAAGAGCGTTTTCGATGAGCTTGCCTCTAGGGGTGGTGGTATTAGAGCCCCACAGAGGGTTGTGAGCGTTGAAGTCACCAAGAAGGATGAAGGGGGTGGAAAGCTGAGAGATGAGGTTGTTAAGGCTGGTTGGTTGAATGTTGGTGTTGGGAGGAGATAGATAGAGAGTGAAAGTTTTGTGCAGAGATAGAAATGGCCTGAAGTTTTGTGGAGGCAGAAGGACGTCAGCATCCACTTGGTTTGTTGAAGGTGGAGGCCAGAAGGTCAATTTCTTCAGAATTGGCCCTAAGGCTCCTAATGTTTCATTGTATGATGTTGTGGGTGTTATTGTAATTGTTTGTGGTGTATGCCATAAGGAGGCGGGGTTATCTGGAGGAAGATCTGTTGGGTCTGAGTTGGCTTGTTTTTTCTTTGGATCTGTTTCTTTGGGAGCGATTGTTTTGAAAATTAGGCGAGAAGTATGATCGGTGTGTTCGTGTCGAACAATCCATACTCTCTTCAGCGTGGGTTTGGGTGGAGGGTTGTTTGTTGATTGGTTGTTTGTTGATTGGTTGTTTGTTGATTGGTTGTTTGTTGATTGGTTGTTTTTTGGTTGGTTGTTTGTTGCTTGATTTGTTGGTTTGTTGATTGTTTGCTTGGCTGGTTTTAGCTTGATGTATGAAGGTATTAGTGGTGTTGGTGTAGGGGGCGGTGGGGGCTTTAGAGTAGGAAGGGAGGTTGAGGAGAGTAGTGGAGGTGGTGTGGGTATTGGGTGTGATTGGGTTGTTGGAAATGGTGAAACAGGCAATTAATTTTCAAGGAAAAGAAATATATAGATATTGGTTTTGGATCTGTAATTTATGACATCACACTGGAAGGACACTTGTCAACACACTGATAAATCTTTGAAATACAATTAGCCTTAAACAAAACAAGCTATCAACATGGTTTTGTAGCAATTTGTTTCTCTAATAGTCGTTTATCATATATGTGAAAATAAAAATTTATGGGAATATTCCTTCAATGATACTTACATCATCATATTGAAAGGTGGCAGAGCCATTCTGAGCTGTGTCTCTTCTTCTGAAATGATCTACAAGAGGAGAGAAATGAGAAGTTTTCATAACAGACAGGTAATATGTGGAGATAACTAAATGCACACAATTAACACTTCAACGCTGAAGAATACAATTGCCGTATTTGACGTATTAAGCGTCCCTGCTCTACTATGCGCCCACTGAACTTTTTTTGACTGATAACCTAATTTATTTGATTAATGTGAAGACTTTACATAAGTTTTGTTAAATTCTTTGTTTATTTTGCATCTCTCACGCTCACGATGTTTTTGTGGTGGATATTATGAGGCGAGTATAGAACCAGTTCACACAATATAGAAACACTTCACACAATGCAATTCGAATAGCACACTGCACGCGGCCAAGAGGCACTAGGATAAAACTTTGGGCCTAAAATGTTGTGCAATTCTTTTTTCGTAAGTACCCCAGGCGTTTATTACCTTGAATACGTTATTCGAGTTTTGGAGTGTGCTATATTTAGAAAATTACTTAAGGGACTTTCCAATCTCACATCGGGCTAATCTTTTTTATCCTTTGAAAGTACTCCTTTGATTTTTTCATATTCTGACCGTTCTTTATGAGGGTCAAATTGAGATTATCTGGGTAAATCACGGGGAAAGAAGGGTAATTTTCACTCTCTCCAAAACTTGCCAAAAATTGACAAATCATATATTCCAAATCTAATCAAATTTTTATTCACAGCTATTGTAGCTATTGGAAATTTTAAAAACAGGGGCAGTTTACACAAAATTTCATGATATCTGGTCCATTTGGAAATTAATTAATAGATAACAATCAAATGAACATGATTAATCTCGTTTGCACTTTCAAGAGAGAACAAGCCTACTTGAAGTATACCCTATGTATGCTATCGTTGAGCATCTAAAACTTCGCCTCATCCATTATTCTTTAACTTGTTTGGGCTTGCAGGTTATAGCTCAACAATGGTCTCGCAATTACTCTTTCTAAATTTAATGATTGACAGCTTGTTTTAACCAATCACTGCACGAATTTGCCGAGCAACAAAATCTGCATAACTAAGTGGGGCAAATATCCTACGTGATGCTGGTACAGTACAGCTAGCTAGCGGCACGCGCTCCGTGTAGTCAATGCAACTTACTGTACAAAACAAATTTCTGCACACAGATTGAGTGACGGCAAAATGGTGAACAAAAATTGTGCTTTACAGGCTTTGTAAATCTGACTGCTTTTACCCAGAACAGTTAGCAAACTGAATTTTGTTGATCCTATTTGCTAAAAACTCTAAAAATCTGGAGAAGTGCCATAAATGAATCAAAGCTTGCAGCAGGCCTCGCGAACATCTAAATGTCAACGCATTGGTAATGCACGACTGCGGATTTGAGGTTTGTTTGCCCCACATAGTTACCACATTGCTATGGTGGGTGTGGTCTATTTGGAAAGGTTAATTACAGTTTATTTCTTAAATAGAGATAATGCATGCAAGAGTTCTTTTCAAGGGTTGGTAGCATGACTGTTTATAAATTAATTTACTTTGTATGCAAGAAAACAAATTGTATCTTTTATTAAGAGTAAAATTAAACCATTTAAAAATAATACAAATACATTACCAGATGTGTAAGGAAATGTGGGATAAAGTCAACCTTCATATATATCAGTCAAAAATTAAAATTTTAAAATGAAAAATTACAATTATTTTCAAAATAGATTTCTATAGTAAAAATTGATTGGAATAAAGCCTTCACATTAACATTACTCTTTTTTGGTACTTAATAAACTATGTACCAAAATAGCAAATACAATTTTTGTTAGCTATTCTGCTACAGAGTCTTTTTTTAAGTACCAAAAAAGGAGTATAATGGTAATGTAAAGGCTTAATTCCAATCCATTTTGACAATAGAAATCCATTTTAAAAATAGAAGCTGTTTAAATACTACCAAGAGACTTTAATCATGTCAAGTAATCAGAAATTAACCTATGATGCTTTGAACAGTCTCCTGGCAGATAATGGCCAAACTGATTTGTCAGATGAGGATCAGCATGTATGGAGTTTGCTGACTAAGATTGATAACATTGTTAGTAATATAATTTCAACTACGCCTACATCATCTGATCAGTTTGTATATTTGGATGAGCCTTGTAATTCGCATGCCCATTTCACTTCCTTCATTGCTGTCACTCAGGATGAGTTGAGGGATGTCATTATTTCATTCCCATCCAAGTCATGTCTACTTGATACATTACCAACAAGCAGAGGTGGCGGAAGATGTTTCAAAGTGGGAGGGGGGGCACAGGATCTAAGGGGCACTTTCCAACTATCATATTTTCAAAACATGTATCACAGCAATATAGCATTATATGGTCAACCCTCCCCCCCTCTCCTCCATGGATTTTTTTTATAAACTTTTATAGGTTTGAACATTACTGGTGACCCATTTTCCCTTCTTTTTTTAATTAACAACTTCAAAACTTCAAGATATTATGTTCCAAAATTCAGTAATATAACAATTTTATTGAAATCTACACCAATTGCTGAATTGGAAAATGTATAGATCATAAGTCTTGAAATCGGAAGGATTTAGACTTATAGATCATGATTGGCCATTGTATGGTTCATGAATCGGAATACTTAATGTCTAAATAATGTGAAAAGTAAAAGGGTCTTTATGGAGGCCATCATTTTTTTGCTGCTGAAAATAAGATATGTAACTATTCTTAGTATAAGTTAGATCAGATGGCCCAAATTCAAAATCAGTGGCAAGTGTCCCGTTGTATATTTTTCTAGAACCCAAATTAAAGGAGCTCTGCGAGTGAAATTTGGGGTATTTTACTTGATATTTGTGTTACTTTCTTCAATCTGTCAATGAAAAGATAAATTATAATTAAGGGAACTTAAATATATTTCAATATTTTTGAATAACCTTTTTTTTTTTATCTGTAAAGGGGCACCTTTTACACTTTACAAAGAAGATGGGGGGAGAGAGCATGTCAGTTTATGTCATTACAATGGCCCAGGTCCAAATAATAGGTTTTGCCCTGCATGGCCCATTTCAAAGATGCCCCACTAATGAAATTTGGGGTGGCTCACATACTCTAAAAAGGCCCTATTTGAAAGAGTTTGTATGAATTATAAGCTGGGAAAACAAAAGTAGGAAGAAGTGAAGGCTTTTTAAGTATGAAAAAGTCCAATATTGTCGAATATGTGTAGGGCTGTTGGGCCCCAACTTTGTTCTAGGGAAAATTCAAAATCGTTTATGCATGTGAAGCGCAGAAAATTTCACATTGTTAGTCTTTTCAGGGCAATATTTTGTTGCTTCCTTTAATTAAAAATCAGATATCTATGAAGAAAAAAAGGTGTTCAATGTTTGAAAGGGTATATTCCTTCTCTAAAAAGGCACTTGTCTTCTTTGAAAGGGCATCTTACTTTCTGAAAAAGGGCATTTTTTCTTTAGAAAAGGGCACTTTTCCTCTCTGAAAAGGGCACTTTTAAACTTTTGAGAAAAGTGTGTGTGTGGGAGGGGAAGGGGGTCACGTGCCCCCAGTTCCGACGCCTATGCCAACATCGTTGTTTAAAAAATAATTGGAGGCACACCTACCATTTTTGACAAATTTAGTAAATCTGTCACTTTTATCAGGTAAAGTCTTGGCATCTTCCAAGGTAGCAATAGTTCTACTACTTCATAAGAAGTCTGCTCTTGATCCATCAGTGAAAAAGAATTACAGATCTGTCTTTAATTTGTCCTTGTTAGGGAAGTCAATTAAGCGCATTGTTTTGAAATGTCTTAACGATCATCTGCATGACAACAACTGAGGTGAATGCTTGCATTCTGCATACATTTAACTGAGACTGCTCTATTCAAGCTTCATGACATTGCCTGTTTCCTGGATATTAATAGAGCTGTCCTTCTTGCCCTTTTGGATCTAAGTTCAGCCTTTGACACCATCAACCATGAATGTCTGATGCTGCATACAAAAATCGGGTTGAGAGGTTCTGAACTGAAATGGTTTGAATCATATGTTAACAGCCGCAGTCAAGTTGTTGGTATAAATGGTAAATTTTCCAGTTCCAGAATTATCAACAAAGGTGTACTGCAAAGTTCGGTTCTGGGGCCGGTGCTTTTTCCATTTACACAATGCCCATTAAGCAAATAATCAAAAAGAAGAATGTGAACTACCACAAATATGCAGATGATCTTCAATTGTATGTTTGTTGCAATGCTGCTAAACCTGAAGGTACCACTCTAGCTGTCAACAGATTACAATCATGTATTTGTGAGATCAGACAATGGATGTCACTCAATTACTTACAGCTTAACAAAGAAAAAACTGATCTTCTCAGCTTAATGTCACCTTCTAAACATTGCACGTTCCGCACTCAGGCCATAGTAATTAAGGACACCCTAATCCCTTCAAAATCTTGTGTAAGGAATCTTGGTGTCGTCTTTCATCAACACCTCACAATGGAGCGTCAAGTATTAAGTGTAATCAGGACCTGCCATTTTCATCTTCGAAACATCAGCAAAGCTTGCCAGTTTTTATCCACTGGGGCTTGCAAAACAGCACTCCAATGCCTTGTTACATCAAGACTTGATTACTGCTGTTCTTTTTTTACAGGAATCTTCCAAAAAAATTAAATATCTGCAGCTAATGCAACACAAAGCAGCTAGCATTGTTACAACTCATGTTGATCACATTTCACCAATAATTGCTGATTTACAATGGCTACCTTGTCATCTCTGCCTTCTGATGTATATCTTCAAATGCTTTCACAAGCTTACACCATCTTCTCAGGACATATTCAGAATTCATCACCCCAACCGACCTTTGAGATCCTTAACTGACAAACTCACACTAGTTACTTTCCCTTCAAAATAGAAAGAAAGGAACCAACCTTTATATCATGCAGGCCCACCTCTGTGGAATGCATTACCCTTTAAAATCAGAAACAGTTCCTCTATTAATGTGTTCAAAAAACACCTTAAGACTTTTCTCTTTGAGAAACACTTCCAGCATGTATAGTAATTGTTTTGCATTCATCTCTTTAATCTTCATGCTTTTACTCCTTATTGTTGGATTATTTGTGTATAGAATTTTGCTTTATTCTGTAAAGTGCAGAGAAGCTTGGGATTCTGTGCTATATATGCACTGAGGAAGTAAGTAAATAACATACCTTATCAGCTCTGATATGTTTTTTTACCTAATGTGTTAAAATATTTTTATTACAGTAATGGTCAATTTTCATTTGAATCATATCATAAGCCAAAATACAATTGATATTCACTTCGTTTTATTGCTAAAAGCGCAAATTAATAGCTATAAGTATATAGTAGCCTTTATTCATGTTCACCACACATACAGTACTAACTAGATCATATCTGTGCCACCTCAGCAAATACTGCAATGATATTATGTTATCCTGCCCAAAGAAGGATGTGCAACCTCCTGATTTTAGGGCAAAATTGGCATTTACAGTGACTGTGAGCCAAATCGGAAAGCGGAAGATATGACATGTGGGTGTCATCATGGGCAGCTCGCCCATAGATTTGCTGATCATTGTTTTTTTTTGTATTGAATTATATGTATAATGAAACATATTTGTATTTTGCTCCACCCACCCCACTCCCTTCCTCCCCCTATCATGTTTTGCCTCTCCAACTAAAATCTCTTACAACTGCCCGTAGACATGGGTGTAAGCATGTGTATTGATCATCAGCAAAAAGGAGATCCATTTGTATTATTGGCAGCTTCACTTGAAATACTGTGTTCAAAAACTCTAAACATTGCTGAACTTATTTACTTGAGCTTACGAGTTCTTGTGGCTATTCTAAATAAATATACCGGTACAAGCAATAATGAAACATAAATGTAACCATACTTTTACCTACATGACCTTTAACCTTACAGATACTGCCCATCCTATAGGAGGCACAATTCATCACCCTATACCCCATTTCATTGAAATAGCACAAATGTCATTCCGAGTAAACACGACATAAAATTTACCATAATGGGAAACAATTATTTGACCTCTGACATTATTAAGTGACATGCACCACCATAGGCAGGACACAAATTTACATGACCCGTCACCTATCCACCAGGACCAACCATGCCATAGCAATTACCCATTACCAAAATATTGACTAAAATCTGCTTCATATTACAAAAAAAAACCTTTCAAAAGAAATTCATTGCAAAAAGACACCTACTAAGGATTTTAATCAATACAGGAAGGTCAAAGGTCACATTTCAGCACCTTTTGTTTAATAAAATGTCAAGGTATTATACATTTCATGAATGAAGGCTTTACAGGGGCTTGCAGAAGTAAAATTTTTAAGTAACTAGACATTGCAAACGATACAAATCCCCTTGCCGCAAATAACATGCTTTCCACCCTATGTCACAACTGCCATCCCACCCTCTCATGCCGAAAAGTGTTTCTATACAGCTTTCCGTACCCGACACCGGACTTTTTATATAAAAAGTCTGGTATAATGATACCCCAACCTGACTTCTGGTATCACCAGCTTGTTTACTCTCTGTTATTATTCTGTAACTTCCAGTAATGAAAACCATACACAGTCACAGTGTTGTGTGTACTGGCCACATATTAAAAGTGCACCCAAGCAGAAGTGAATGAATGAGGACAATAAAGACAATAAACAGAGGATTGGATTGCACCCACGTACAAGTTAAATGAGTGAGGATGATGAGCAGGGGATTGGGCTGCATACTGGCCTGGCAAGCTGATGGCTTGTGCAGTGTAGTGTAAAATTGACAGTCTGGATGCTTCAGGCAATTATGACCAATTCTCATATAGAGAGGAATTTCTTCATGTGTTCTGCAAGATGTCCCATCCTTTATCCCTCCCTTCAGGAAATCATACATGAAATCCAGATACCATTCCACAACATGGCCCATATGCCATCACACCTGCAATCAAGATGACATCTCACCATAAGCCTTGATACTCTGTCCCATATACAATGCCACCCTGTCCCATATGCCATCCCTCCCTGTCCCATATGCCATTCCACCCTGTCCCATAAGCCATCCCTCCCTGTCCCAAATACCATGCCACCTTGTCCCACATCCCATCTCTCCCTGTCCCACATGCCAGCCTTCCATGTACCACGTGCCATCCCACCCTGTCCTACAGGCCATTCCATCCTGTCTCACATGTTATCCCAGCCTGTCCCATGTGCCATCCCACCTAAAATCCAGATGACATGCCATCCTGTCGCAGATGTCATTACACTGTCCCCATGCCATTCCACCTTGTCCCACATGCCTCCCAAGCCTGTTAAAAATGCCATGACCCTACCTTGTTTCACATGCCATGCCACCCTGTCCCACATGTTATCCCACCCTGTCCTATATGCCATGACATCCTATCCACATTGTATGGTACCCTGTTCCATATGCCACCCTGTCCCACATGCCATCCCACATTTCATGCCACCCTGTCCCACATGCCATCTCACATTTCATCCCATCTTGTCCCCCATGCCATCCCACCTTCATCCTAAATCTACCAATCATTGTACCATCTTCCACCCAACATTCTTTCCTTTAACTCCCACCCTCTCACTTCTATCAACTCAACATGCCCCATTCACCTACCATCCCCCTTCACCTGCCATCCTCTGTTCATCTACCATCCTCCATTCACCTACCATCCTCTATTCCTCAAAATTCCCCATTCACCTACCATCCCCCATTCACCTCACATCCCGCATTCACCTACCATCATCCATTCACCTACTACCCCAACCCACCTTTTGTCATCCACTCATTTACCAAATATACTCTTAAGCAACTAACTCATCATTCCAACCTTCACTCTAACCTCCTCTCACTCCATTGAACTACAGGGCACCCCCTCCCGGCCTTAACTTAAATCTGATACTTCCAATAGAAGCATGCTCAACTTTTCCCCTTATAAACCAAATAAATAGAGCTGTTCTGTCTACCAAATCAGAATGAAAACTCATTGTAGATTAACTTGCAGTTTATCATAAGTCTATTATGTTGCCACTCTATTTTAGTGAAACCCTATTGCTTTTTCCCTATTCATTTCCAAGACACTTCATTATAAATTCCATTCAGTCGACAGTTCTATTATTCAACTTCTTTTTCATCCCAGAACATATCCTTTACTGCTGCTATCCAAGTCTGGAATGCATTTGTTCTCCTTTATATAAATTTCTTTTCATAAAAAAACAGTTGGAATTCCTTTACTAAGGCAGCAATCTTTTGTTCCCTAGTGCCTGGACAATGTACGAGGGCGGACTGACAAAAGATGTGGACATATGGATGAACGGATGAATGGTAAAGATGCTATATCCCCTCTTCACCAACTTTGTTGGTGAGGGGATACTTTAATTCAACACTGAATTTAAGGACTTTTCATGAAGTAAACTTCACATTACACTTGAAATAATACTTACAAGGTCAATGACACAAAAGCAATTTTTGACAAAAACCTTGTCATATTTTCCAAATTTAATACTGTTTTGATATAAATCATCTAGAATGTGATGAATCTCTCTGATAATAATAAATCTAATTAAAAATCCCTACCTGTCACAAATCAAATTTATATTTTTAATGTTGCAGTTTAAAGGAAACCAAAGTCTGAAATTTCACCTGATGAAAAATGAGTTTTATTTGTTCCTGTGGGGACATTCTGACACCAATGTAACTGACTTTGAGGTGCAAGTTTTGCACACTTCACTTCTAATCAAGCCAGTTCCTAAGCATACACAGGAAGGATTATGAAGGGTACAACATTACACATGAAACAGGCCCCAAGGCATATTCATGCTGTGAAGTAATACTCAATTTCTCAATGACAAGGATAAGGTTTCTTGAGCAGGAAGACAAACTACTGAGTAAATCGATTATTACTTTCAGTAGTAGTAATGATTTGGATTTAATGAGGAATTTCTTTTTAAGAAAGTGATGAAAATAAGATTATATTTGTAGGAGTAAATGAAGTACATGTATTGTGCCATGTATTTCAAAAATACATAGCCTACAAGAGTATTCAACAGCTGTTCTAGCGTATAATGATATAAAAAATAATACTAAATCCTTTTCACAATAATCAAATAGTCTGATACCTTACAATATTTAAAGTTATCTTCTGCGGAAAATTACATCATAAATACGTACCAGTAAGTACCCTCAACCTGATGACACATGTTACAAAGGAGTCGAAGCTTATTCTGTGGTCAATGGAGTAACGTCTGACTAAGATACTAAGAGTCTGTGGACTCAAACGATAACCTGTGAGTAAGAAAATGATCTTCTGTGTTTTACACATTACAATATCCTGTGTTTTACACATTACAATCTCCTGTTTTATACATTACAATCTCCTGTGTTTTACACATTACAATCTACTGTGTTTTATACATTAGTCTCCTGTGTTCTGTGTTTTACACATTACAATCTCCTGTGTTTTATACATTATGATCTCCTGTGTTTTATAGATTACAATCTTCTGTGTTTTACACATTACAATCTCCTATGTTTTATAATCTCCTCTGCTTTATACATTAAAATCTTCTCTGCTTTACACATTATGATCTCCTGCGTATAAATACAATTGGCCCATTATCTGCCTGGTCACACATGCAACATACCAGAAATGGCCTCAGCGGACCCCTAGGGTCTCCCATGGATCCATTGTGGCCATTCCCTGGCTGAGACACATACAGTAACGTACCAAAGAATGGCCCAATTATGATGCCCTGTGCTTGTCACAAACATACTCAGGGTGCAAAAAAATAAACATTTATACTTTATACAGTAGTCCCTCACTTATTCCCACCAGTTGGGACTGCATGTGGTTTAGATCAACAAAATTCTGGAAAAGTAAGGTTCGCATAAATATACGCCAGCTGCCATGAAATAACTACAGAATTTTGAGCAAAGTATTTCTGTTTTTTTTATAAGAATTCTCACTGGTGATCCAATTTATTGCAAAAGTATTGGTAGAAAGTGAATCTCTTTAAATAGAAGCTGCACAATCAGTTTGGGCAGGGAGTGTGGAGCTTCTAGCAGAGACATATCCTCCACTTTTTAATTTTATTTTAATAGAAAATAAGGACAGAACATTGACTAGAAGTAACCCTTGAGAGTAAATTTTCCCCTCCAAATCATACGAAAATTGGCCCACCAGTACCACAATTTTTTTAAAGTAAATGGCCCATCAGTGCCAAAAATATTGAAAAAGTAAATGGCCCACCAGTTGTAGTTTCGTACTCTCCATACGAATATATGAAGCAGTCCGTAATTCTCATCTAAAAATAGAAGGGGGGAGGGAAGGGGGACATGGCCTCTTATCCAAAAAGTGGGGACACAAGAGGCAAATTTTCCCTAAAATGTGCTGAAATTTTAAAATTCTCCTGAAAAGTAATGGACATGTCCCCTTGCCCCCACCCACCCCCCTATGGTCCTAATATTAGGTTTTTGTAAAGTTTCTACTTACATCATATATGTGCTGGTTAAAGAATTTGTTACCATTGCCTTTTACTTTCAGAGCTTCATTTTGACTCGAATCAAGGGTTCAGCTTATGATTTGAGATAAATGAGGAATCGTTGCACAAATAAACACAGAAGCGGCAAATGGATATGGAGTTCAGCAACATATCAGCACAATTAGCATTTTCTAACTATCGCAACATGGCACACATACAAAGGCATTGTATGGGACTGGAAAAAGCTTTTCCATCTATCTCATTTTCTCCTGTAGACATCCAAATACATCTAAGGAAACTTTGCCTCAATTTTATTAGAGCTACCTGAAAATCTCTGAAGATATAAGGAAATAACCATCCTTAAGAGGAATGGTCCATCAATTATTCATGGGTTTGGCACAAAGTCCTCCCAAGCATATAATGTATATTTATATTCAGGCTCAGCCAAGGACTAATCTAATTCGCATCACTAAAATAGCAGTTATGTGGCTTGAGCCCCAGATGAATGACCTATTGTGTACAGTGTAACACTAGCTGGTTGCTAACAAGTAAACTGAATAAACTATGAAGATGCTGTCAGTTAAGAACGTATAGATTACCCCTGTGTTGTGTATGGTGTAACAATAGCTAGTTGCTAGTCAATGAATTGTGAAGAGTCTCTCGGGTTGAATGGTGCATGATGGTCTAGCTGCCGCATTGA
>JAIGNY010000316.1:1035000-1052500 GCA_020152595.1 Chiridota heheva | reverse complement strand
GCGCTTTACCACACACGTATTGAGAGCGCTTTTATACCACACATGTATTGAAAGTGCTTTACCACACACGTATTCAAAGCGCTTTTATACCACACATGTATTGAAAGCGCTTTACCACACACCAATTGAAAGCGCTTTACTACATACGTATTGAAAGCGCTTTTATACCACACATGTATTGAAAGCGCTTTACCGCACACGTATCTAAAGCGCTTTACCGCACACGTATTCAAAGCGCTTTACTACACACGTATTCAAAGCGCTTTACTACACACGTATTCAAAGCGCTTTACTACACACGATTCAAAGCGCTTTTTACTTTACACACGATTCAAAGCGCTTTACTACACACGTATTCAAAGCGCTTTACTACACACGTATTCAAAGCGCTTTACTACACACGTATTCAAAGCGCTTTACTACACACGTATTCAAAGCGCTTTACTACACACGTATTCAAAGCGCTTTACTACACACGTATTCAAAGCGCTTTACTACACACGTATTTAAAGCGCTTTACTACACACGTATTCAAAGCGCTTTACTACACACGTATTCAAAGCGCTTTACTACACACGTATTCAAAGCGCTTTACTACACACGTATTCAAAGCGCTTTACTTACACACGTATTCAAAGCGCTTTACTACACACGTATTCAAAGCGCTTTACTAGACACGTATTCAAAACGCTTTACTACACACGTATTTAAAGCGCTTTACTACACACGTATTCAAAGCGCTTTACTACACACGTATTCAAAGCGCTTTACTTACACACACGATTTAAAGCGCTTTACTACACACGTATTTAAAGTGCTTTACTACACACGATTCAAAGCGCTTTACTACACACGATTCAAAGCGCTTTACTACACACGTGTTCAAAGCGCTTTACTACACACGTATTCAAAGCGCTTTACATTATATTCAAAGCGCTTTACTTACACACGATTTAAAGCGCTTTTACTACACACGTATTCAAAGCGCTTTACTACACACGTATTCAAAGCGCTTTACTACACACGTATTTAAAGCGCTTTACTACACACGTATTCAAAGCGCTTTACTACACACGTATTCAAAGCGCTTTACTACACACGTATTCAAAGCGCTTTACTACACACGTATTTAAAGCGCTTTACTACACACGTATTCAAAGCGCTTTACAATAGCCAGTCATAATTCTCTAAGCAGCAGCAGTGCCTTGAGCTTGACTTTGAAGTAAATGAATGAAATTAATGAACACAGCATTTTAACACTCCTATTCTCAAACAGTGGTCAGGAAACCAGGCAGGGGTATATGTCCTGCCATTTAAAGTCCTCATCCAAAGGAGGGTGAGCACCACCCAACCATTGGCCACTTTCCCAAGGGTTGGGTGGAAAAAAAAGGTGTGATGCAGAAGACAAACCTCTGCTCTTGATGTGAATGTATCATTTTGCATGTCTGTGGAAAACTCACTGGTTTAATCGTCATTGGACTTGAACCTCCAGCGTCTCATATCATACACTCAGTCAACTGAGCTACCTGCCTTCCTATGAAGGAGATGAAGAGTATGGAATATAAATAAAGAATAAATTGTTACTTACGCTGATAATTGCCCGCAATTCCAGATGAGGTTAGACAAGCCTGAAGTTCCTTGGCATCAATTTGTTGATCCTGTAAGAAATAGTACGTCATGATATGTCAATTATCACGATTTTTGAATCAAGTATAAAATGTGCAAAAATATCGTGAAACATAAAAAACTAAATAAAAATCGTGCTCCATCACCCCAAATTGGCCACTCTGATGTAAGTTTGCAAAAAGAACAAAATTGGCCCAGAACATGCCTCTCACTTCCATGATTCATGGTCACGTTGGCTAAATTACCAAACTTGTGCATGTGATGTGTGATGAAATGTAGAACACAATAGTCGTGCGATCATGTCGTCTGCTAGATGGAAATCATTTTTTTTTGCGCTCATCAATGCATTCATGTATAAATAACAGAGGTAGTGATATTAACAATGTGTCGTGAGTCAAATTTTTCCTCCAAGATAATCGATATATAATACACCCATATCGTGACAGCACTAGTAAGAAACAATCAATAAATAGCATTTAGGGCTATCACGATATGTATCGACTATCGAGATATCGTGATATTATTCACCATAATATCAAAAAATACCCTGACCCAAATATCTTGATATGCTATTTTTGCATATAAACTGCATATTAAAGCAAAAATTTGTGAAAACAGAATTTCAGAAACATTTCAATGAGTGAGATTTTTACAGAATATTTGCAACATATCTGATTCTTTTATGATTCCTTTCCTTAGCTCTTACAGTAGTTTTATGGGATAGATGAGATCTGCATGCTTAAAACCTATTATTCCTAGAAGATAAACTTAAATCTTTTCTTAATTATCAAAAAAGAAGTGTCTCATTCTATTTTTGTATATCAAAATAAACATTTCTTTGGTGATGTATCAATCATTCTCAAATTTGGTTCAGATTACACCTACAAAGTGCTTGTAAAAATAAAGTCAGTTTTTCTCACCAGAATTTAAAATGTTTCACTCCCAGCCCTTCCTATTTTTGGACTACTATGGTGTACCATACAAAGTGCTTGTAAAAACGAAGTCGGTTTTTCAAGTTTACTTGCTCGTAAATTCCAATATCTTTCAGATATTAGAGATACTATTTTCATAATAGACTTGAGTGGTCTATATATACATGGGCCTGCCCCTATCCGGTGTAAAAGAACATTTGTAGAATTTAACCCTCCAAAGCTTTTGAACACAAAGCCATTTCTATTTTTGGACTGTCATGGTGTATATAATTTTATCTTCAAAGGTTTAGGAACAGCAAAAAAAATATTTGTGTTATGCACTTGTCAATTGTGTGACACACCTCTACACCCCCTGACAAAGTGAGTCATTGCACCAAAGTGGGTGTTCAAAACATGAACATTGACGCACCCCTCAGTCACTTAGGTAACTGACATTTCTTGTGCAAATGATTTACCCCAAATCACTCATCTATGTACAAAGTAAATGGGTCTGAAGTAAATTGACGCACCCCAGAGTCACTCTAATGACTGACAATTTGGTACAATGACGCATATGTAAGTCACTGTTTCATATGTCAATAATCCACCTTTAACTCACATTGCCAGGGGTAGTACGGGTGAGTCATACAACTGACAAGTGCATTAAAAGTTTTGTTTACCACTATAAAAACCATCAAATTTGAGTGGAACAATCAGTCAATTATGAAAGTAGCAAATCTTAACATCTAAAAAATACTGGACTTTACCAGCAGCTAAACTTGAAGCACAAAAATAAATAAACTTATATAAATACCTTGGGAGTAGCTAATTTTAATTTATATACTAGAAAATTTCATCAACTTTGCAAAGAGTAAGAAATCTTGAAACTTCTTGCTCGGCCATACCCCACACATGAAATAAGCTTCCCATTTTCTTATAAAATGTAAAGGCAATTCAACATATCATTTGATGCTCCTAAACATACCCATAATGTATAAGGTGTCACTAGTATAGAAAAAGAAAAACGACTAAGAAAACAAAACAAACCGCAGCTTTTCCAGGAACAATTTTTGTAACTGATATAGTCACATGTCTTGTAACTCTCATCATATTTATTCTGCTGTAGTCTGTAATATTTTAGTACCGGTATATGCAAAAGGATATTGACAAGAGGAGAAGAAAAAATATTTTACTTTTTGAGACCATAAAAAGTCTTGAAAAGATTTTCTGTGATTATACTTTGTAACAACAATAACAAAAGCAAATGCTAATTTCAACAAAAAATGTATTTCTGTATTTTCTTGTTTCTTTTTTTCACACCTTTCCTCCCCTTCCCTTTCCATGTTTTATATTTTCGCCTGTTCTTTCTCCCATTTTTAATTTCCTTTTCCCCATTTTTCTTTTTCTTTTTTTAAACCATGGTCTGCGATACATGTATATTCCACTCCTGATTGTCAGACAAAAGGATAAACTTTCATGTCAGCTACTGCTGTAAATAAAATCAACAAGAATAACAAAACCAAATGCTAAAGTCCGTTCGGAAAATGTATTTTTGTATTTTCTCATTTCTTTCTTTCACACTTTTTCTCCTCTTTACTTTCCATGTTTGTAATTTCCCCCATTTCTTCCTTCTTTTTTTTTTTCCTATACCCATTTTCCTTTCTTTTTGCACCCTTTTTTTGATTGGTGCCATGGTCTGCTATATTTTCTACCCCTGACTGACAGACAAAAGGATGAACTTACTTGTCCAGCTACTGCTGCGAAGTACCCATACAGAGGATCCTGCAATAGAAAGAAAGCAAATATAGTGTTGTATTATTTCCACTATCATAAACAAATAGATGATTATTGGTGCATATCATCTAAACATTGGCGCACATTTTGTAGATCGTGGCACATATTTTATAGACTTAGGCACACATTTTTGAGCCCAAAAAT
Organism: Chiridota heheva; assembly: GCA_020152595.1. Lineage (NCBI taxonomy): Eukaryota > Metazoa > Echinodermata > Holothuroidea > Apodida > Chiridotidae > Chiridota > Chiridota heheva. The sequence goes on along the minus strand of JAIGNY010000316.1, from coordinate 1,048,025 downwards.
TATCTTTCACACACACTTTGCAAATTATGCAGTCTGGACCACCATAAAAGAAAAATACAGAAAAAATCAAAGACGCCCAGACTTTAAAAAAAACCTATCAATGTTGACTGAAATCGTGAACAGAATTGTGACGCTAGGGCCTAACTAGTTATTCATTATATTCCCCCATTCCATGCCTTTTACTTCCCCACTGATCTGTTCTTTTTCCTTCTTTGGCTGACATTCACTGATTGCTGTCGTTTCTGATTTACGTCCTGAAGGGAGTTATTCAAGTCCTATGCAGCTACGTTAATCATTTCATTTTAAGTTACGATGCTCTGCAACGTTTTCTAGACTGAAACTCTCTTTCAATTTACCTGTCTTTTGCGTGTCCAGCTTTGCACTCAAACAATTCTCCAACTTCTTTTCTACATTTCAGACAAAATATGTTCCAGCCTAGGCAAAATCAGATGATTCTTGGCACCCTTTCTATGTCCGTTCATCGCACTCTACACGTGCTACAACATCAAATTTGTTCGGAAGATGTCAAAGTTAAAATAATTATAGTCATGTGCCTACCGCCTGATTATAATCGCAATGGCGTTTGCAATTTCAACGCAGAGTCCATTTAAATTTTTTGTCAGATCATGGAAATACAAGTAGAAGAATAATTTGAATTAGGGAAAGAAATGCATCTACTTATCATTCACTTTCGTTAAAAGAGCTCTAAAACAGAAAAAGGTTGAATAATTATTTGCTGATTTTAAAGACGACACATAGATATATTGCACATAGAAATTGTTTCCACCCGTTAGTAAAATGAAGAAGCCTGGAGTACAAATGCGCAGGCGTGACACTCAACAAAAGTTTTGAAACATGGCGACCAACAAACTATTGGTGGATTTAACCTTGGCAAAATTCTTCTGTTAAAAAAAGGTAAGTAATGAACATTTTTTTTTGGATAATCAAATGAAGAGGGTGAAATCCCACCAGACTGTGTGCAAAGAAAGTGAAGTTATTGCATTTTGGAAAATACATTTTGCCTTGAATTGGAAACACGTTATCTGCAACAACCTACATGTACGTGCACAAAGCAAATGTCCCAGTGATAACATACGGTTACATGGGTTGTAACAATAAGTAACATTAGGGCCTAGGCATAACCACAGGTGTTCCTATCGTTATGGCAACCTATATATATATATATATATATACCTTGTCTTAACAATAAATGATATTTCTAAACAAATTGACCAAAACAGTACCATCTCAATGGCTATACTTTACTCCTCAAAAGCCTTTGCCAAAGTCCCACACCAATATCTCTTATCCAAACTTTCCGCATATGGCATTGATGGAAATCTACTGGCCTGGTTTGCATCCTTCCCCAGCAACCGCATTCAGCGTGTTGTCTGTGATGGCAAAATCTTAAATCCTAAACAAGTTCTATGTGGTGTACCACAAGGTACTGTATTAGGTCCTTTACTCTTCCTTTTATATGTCAATGACATCCCTGATAATATAAACAGCATGATTAGACTGTTTGCTGATGATTGTCGTGTGTACAGAACAACTGATAAACCCTCTGGCCAACAAATCCTCCAAGATGATCTAAATAAACTTGAATGGCAAAATAAATGGCAAATGAATTTCAAAGCCGCAAAATGCTATATCCTCTCAATATCTGCTAGAAAATGCAAAAAATCACCCCTTTATACCTTGTGCAACCAGCCGCTAAAACATGTCAACTCCAACCCGTACCTAGGTGTTGAAATTGATAATAAAATCAGATGGGATAAACATACTGTACACAATATCAACAACAAAGCAAACTCTGTACTTGGCCTATTAAGACGTTACCTTTCAAACTGTCCCACTGACGTTAAAACCACTGCATATAAAGCTCTGGTAGGCCAGTACTTGAGTACGCATCAGCAGTCTGGGACCCCAATCACCAGTGCGATGTAGATAAACTAGAATCAATTCAGAGGAGAGCAGCCAGGTTCTGTATGACAGACTACTCTTAAAAATCTAGTGTCACTAGCATGCTTCATAAATTAGATTGGCCCCTGCTAATAATAAAAATGAACACCTGTCTACAAATGCTATATAAAATCAATAACAATCTTGTCGCCATTTAATAATGATAACCTAATCCCAAACCCAAGAATTAATACAAGAAATAACCATGATCTGAATTTCAACGTTCCTTATGCTGAAAAAAAAGGAATATAAATATTCCTTCTTTCCTCAAACACTAAAAGATTGGAATGCTGTAACCAGACATTGTAGGCTACATGCACCTGGTCTAAAAATATTCAGATTCAGATATACTTATTTCATATATATAACATATGAATTACGTATTACATGTAGGTTGCCATCATGCGAGGAACAGGCTGTGGGCCTAACCGCCCACTCCGGCAAGCCATTCCACTCACAACTCTTTGCGAAAAGCTAAAACGCTGAATATCTATTATTATTATTATTATTTATTATTATTAAATTATGTTTATATAGCACTTATTCTAAGAGAAATCTTTAAGTGCTTTACAAGAGCATGAAAAAATAAAGTTGAATACATATCAATACATAAAAAAAACAAAATAAAAATGATTCAACACCAAAAACCCCATAATACAAAAAAGCTAATATATCAGCAGCAAGTATCTAACGTGTGAACTCCTTGGTTAAGTTAAACTGTTATCACGTATCAAATGAGGATAAGCTGAAACAAACAAGAAATAACAGGGAGTCAAAGCATATGAATTTTATGATAACTCATACTAGTCATACTAGACTCTAAAACATTAGTGGAACCGGATAGTTAAAAACCCACGTAGGCTTAATGGGTGTGACAGCCGATAGACATTACAGACAGGTCGTTGTTTCAGACGGAATTCCTTACCTGTGCAGGCTGTCCAGGATAACCTGGGTAACCAGCTCCAGGTGCTCCATATCCTGGGTATGCCATCTTTATTTTCGGAATGAAACCGTAAAAGAGCAAATAAAGGAATTTGACTGAGCTTTTAGATCTGTTTTTGGTCGATTTTTGATTTCCGGTGTAACGTGTAATACACCTGTAACTGTACTGTAGCAGTCTGTCTAACGTTAGACGTCTCCTTCAAGAGGACATGAACGCCAACCGAGCGTTAGACGTCTAAGTAACGTATACTTAGTCGAGTCCTAATCATCAACAACGATTTCTAATTTAATGATAAAAATTGATGATTTGTTATTTCTTTAAACATTAAAACTGATATAAACATTCGGAAAAGAAAAAGGTCATTTTTAGACTTTACAGTCTTCTACATTCATAAAGTTCAAGATGGTGCAAATGCAGAAAGAAACCGCCGCCGAGTACAGACACTGCTTAAAAACTTATTCTGCAATTTTGAAACTACAAATTACACGCATCGTTCCACAAGATCAACTTTGAAGTTTAGAGGCCATTTAATCATAACTCTTTGTGTTGGGTGGAAATCAAGCACATGGTGTCTATTTTATTGAACAGCTTGTATGGAGTATTAAACAGATCAGAAGTTTCGTGGTTCGAGAAAGAAAAAAGAAAAAAAAGAAAAAAACATTTTATTTCGACTGGTGTAAAAGTAAATTTTGCCTCCCCCCCCCCTCCAGAAAATTTGGGCCCCCCGGCCCTTATTTTTTAGAAAATTTAGGCCCCCAGACAATTACGCCATGGCCCTCCAGTAAATTTGGTCGCCCTTCATAGAAAAAAAGGGTCCGCTAGGAAATTTTGGCCCAGGCCCTTCTTTCCTATGAAATTTGAAGACAACAACGTGTCTCCCTTTTGCAAGAAAAAGCCCTTCTTCTTCCTTCCTACTAAATCTAAAGGTCTGGGAAGGGAGGGGGGAAATTTACGGGAGAAGGGGGGGGATTTACTATCACATCGGTCTTGCTTCGCTTCAGGGCCAGTCAGGGTGTTCCTGGTTTTAAGCAAAGCCATTTATCATCGGGAATGCTGAATTCGTGTCGATCGATCATGCTTTAATTTGTAACTTAAGTAATAGTTTTCAATATCATTGCAACTTGAATTTCATGAAAATGTCAGTTTTCGAAATGAGGGAGGGGGATGGGGAATAAAAAATTATTCATCTCCTTGATGAAAAGAAAAATCTTTTTATGTTTTTGATTTAAGTTAAAATCAATCAGGGACGAAGCCCTGGTAGAGTCCAGGCAGCTAAGAGGAAGCTCTGCCAGAATTATGTGATTTTATGCCCCAATGGCTTAAAATTATGCAACAATTTCAATCAAGTTTACATGAGAACACATGCATTTTTGACAAACAGTTCAGTTGATGAAAAGAAGATTTTTTTAAAACCAAAATAGATTAGGGGCAAAGTCTAGGGATCCAAGGGGTGAAAACCCAGGAAGCTTTGAAGATTCCTTGATTTTGATTGTCCCAAATAGCTTAGAATAATACCAAAAAAAACTCTTTTAACTGAAGTACATTTAAAAGAGTTTTTTTTTTTTTCAGTTAAAATCAATCAGGGGCGAAGCCCTGGTATGGTTCAGGCAACCAGGGGGACTGAATTAGATTCCGTGATTTTGATTCCCCAAATGGCTTGAAATAATGCACAAATTTCAATTTAGTTTACATAAGGACCCATGCAGTTTCAATTGTACAGTTCATTTGATAAAAAGCATGGAAGATAAAAATAAAAAAAACCTTTATGTAAAGCACTTTTTATTTCTAGTACTAGGCGACAAAACTTAGAAATTACATATTGAATTGTTAATTCAGGGAGCTAAAAATTTCCGATTATTTGTTTTGTTTTTTATGGTTCCCCCTGCAAAAAAAAAGTCTCGCTACGCCCATGTCCATGTCCAGGGGGATCGTTCTAGAGCACGAACCCCCTTTTGTTGAGAAAGTGCCCTTTTAAAATCTAAAAATATAATAAGCACCCGGAAATTCAGGAATGTTTGCCCTTTTATACGAAAAGCAAACCCCCTTTCAAATTCCTGGCTACAGGCTGACAGGCCTTATGCGTGGTCCATGGAATATAAGATCTATAACTCCTTTTTTCTGGAGAGGCAAGGGGAGGGGGGGGGGAGGATAAGTTTTTTTCAGGTTTATTGGAAAACTGCATGGTCAATGCGAGTTAACAATTCATAATTTTCTGATACAGTAATAGGCATCAACTAATCAATGTGTGATGAACGAAGTCGATCGACGTGGGTTCCATAATGCTTAATATATAACTTTGAACTTCAAACAAGATTTTAATTCGCTGCACCAAATACAAAACAACACTACACGATTTAAATAGAATAGTTTTCTTTGAGGTCCAGGAGTAAAACCTCGGTAGCTCTGCGATAAAAGCTTCAAAATATGTAGGTGTTTGTTTGTGTTGCAAATGTGCTTCAATTTTGATTTGATAATAGTCTACTTATCTTGCGTCTTAAACCTCAACCCGTGTTGATTTGCCGACTGATGGACATTTGCCAACAAACCGAATAAATGAAATAAGGAAAGGAAGGGGGTCACACCCTTCTAGCTACGCAACGGTCCATGATTGTGTTTTCTTGAACGTTATGCCTCTAATCATTTTGCTAAGTTGGTAAATCGGATATCAAAAGACCCAATAAAGTTATGTTAGCCCCATCCTTGCATAGTTTTCAATTATGATGGGAATAGCGTATAACAAAAGCGGTTTCTTTAAAGGGCTAACATTACAAATTTTGGATTGTGGCAAAATTGATTGGTAAGAAGTTGGAGAAGCTTAAGATATAAGAAGACCCTCTTGAAAAAGCAATACATACTTTTCTTATTCGATGATGAATAGCTACTATTTTCTGATTCTTTAGAAAAAATACATCGTGACCTAAGTTGGCGCAAAAAATACAACAAGGATATATCAGGAGAATCTGCAGAAGTGCCCGTCTTTAAAAAGCTTGCATCCTCCCCCTCCCTCCCACACCCTCCCCTCCCTACCCCACTTGTCAAACTTGGGCTAATCATTTGCGAATCTTTATCTTAGAAGAAAAAAATATCTTGGTGCATAGTTGGTATTATTGGGGCACGTCTTTCCTCCCACTTTGTTAGATATGAAATTTGTAAACAATGGTTCTCATTTTGAATAGTTTTGTTAGGGAAAAATGACCATCTTATAACATTGTCCATTTTTTTATATATATATATATTTTTTTTTTTTTTTTTTTGGGGGAAGGTGGTGGAGAGGGTGGGATAGGATCTCGTCAATGATTCTACTTCCGTTTTTTATTGCCTTTCTACACCGATGGTATACATACTCAGGAGTGTCGAAAAGAACGTGGGGCAAGGGGGCAGAAAATCATGTGAGGGCATTTTTTGACAGTAATTAAGGGGCACTTTTCATTCTCAAAAAGGGTCACTTTTTTTCAGTTTTCGAAGAGGGGAACGTACCCCCTGGGGCTGCTACAAATATGCTTTGTTTCATTTTAGGCGGAATTTTGGGGAGCAATGGGGCACTTGCCACAACCCCTACATGTTTTTCTCCAAATGAACACTTTTGTATGGCAATGTTTTATAGCATGATTTTAAACAAGTAGTGGCCCCCTTGCCCCCTTGCGACATCGCTGCGTATACTCTACTGAAGTTAGCCGCAATGGTATGATTTCATGAAACTAAAACGCACGCTTGTATCGGTTACATCACAATAATTCCAAGTGTCCTACAGTCCTGTTGTTTCAGGATTTCTAGTTAACAATCATGGGGTTTGACAATTAGAACTTGTATGAAAAAAATAATATTAAAGTTACTACATCCATTTTTCATTGTAATTTTCAGTATGACGGCGGTCATTTGAGTGTCAGGGTGACACCCAGTGCACACAAATATATACAACCATCAAACACTCAAAATCCGTGACTGAAAACAATTGTGCACCACAATGTTCCAACTTTCAACCCGATATTTCCTCTTCGTCAGAACAATGACTGGAAGATATATGAGGAGCATATAGGGGCCCGGATCATAGGGGCCGGCGTAGAAATTAGGAAAAGGAACATACGCGTTCAAATAGCGAGGCCCCAAAAAATGGCAAAAACTTATACTTGAAAACGGTAATCTGGTAATGTACAATTTGAATAGAAATATTACGACATTTTTTTTTTTGCACTTCAGATTTTTCCGATATGGGGCTCTGAGTTTCAGTTTGTCCCCTGGATGAACATAATCAATTATGCCCTTGATGGGAATACCCGACATTAACTAGAAAGTTTTGAGGCTTCGGATTATAGGTCAATTATACCAGTGTTGTATGTTAGGATCCGATTCACATGGACACGCCGCAAAGATAATGGTATGTATGTTGGTGGTGAAGAATGTAAATAATATCATGTCTCATCCTATCAACTCCTGTTGCTCCATGATTGCTCCTGTAAGTTTGCCAGATTTCCAAAATCTTTGAAATACCAGCACACGTATAACAGGGTCTTCTTTGAAATATTTTCAGTGGTCTCCAAACATTGGCCAGGGAAATTCGTCACTTATCTGCAATCAAGGGTAATTTGGGGCCAAAATTGGTTACACCAGATTGATATTAAAATCACACTGTAGCGCCGTGAGGCGGCACTGAGCACGCAACGCGTGCGCTTAACGGCGTGGTGTCCATGGGCAGCTTAAGGGTACACGATGTACGAATGTAGCGACGAGTGACACAGTAAGTAGATACAATAAGTTTATTTGTATGATCCCATAAAACAACAGTATATAACATCGGTGGCACGTATGTAATTGGATGGGAGACCAAATCACTAAGTAATGCTAATGAATGATAGTTAATTCAACGAATACTAAAATAACATAAGAAAATTGGAGAAAATACCGTTGTGAACGCAAACATGTACTGTATAACATACATTACAAATCCATGGCCTATATGCCTATGCTTTATACCTGGCTTGGCTTACATTTACTATATTTGTTTTCTTCGAGGGAAGGAACCATGGAGGGGCCATGGCCCCGTTGCCCCTCCCCCTCCTTAGTTATGCGTGAGCTTAGTTGCCAACCAACTTCTCACAACCAATTGAAACTCAAGTTGAGCATCAATGTTTTGGGGAGACCAGTCATCGGATTTTACCATCACTGGCTGACTGGTCTCATAATTTCGCCGAGTGGTCTCCAATCTTGGTACCGATTAGTATGTTAAAAGAGGCCCTGACGTATAGTCAATATCGGCGGGACTGAGTGACTGAAGGACGCGCCCCTGCTTTTCACTCCAACTACCCTTGACGTCTCTCTTCGGATTTGGATGATCTAGAAATTGGTCTTGGAAAGAGGTGGAGGAATTATCCCCCAGTCCTCCCCGTGCCGCCGCCATTATGCGCAGGGAACATTATTATCAGCCTTTCTGGCAGCTCGGATAATTCAAAGAAAATACTTAAGAAATTGTGGTCATTGTTACAAGCATTTATGCTTTGCCTTTGGATCTTTGTTGCTTTTGACAGTTTGATGGCAATTTCTGATAAGATCAGTCTTAAATGGTGACAACCTGATGTGATCGGCAAAAGGTACAGTAAGATGAAAACTATACAATAGTGAACATTATTCAGATTCCTAAAAATTAAAGAATTAGTTTAGTGATCATTGGTAAATTTAAGGATTAGTTCAGTGGTCAGTGGTGCAGAAAACTTAAAGAATTAGTTCAGTGGTCAGTGGTGAAGAAATCATTAAAAAATCTCATCTCGTTTAGGAGATATTCAAGCTTAAGTTCTCATGTAAGTCACGACCCAGCCATGGGGGTTCCTCCGAGCGAACAAACTCCCTTTTTTGAGAAAGTGCCGCTTTGCAATCTAAACAAGTAATAAACACATCGTCGTAGGAAGTAACGTTGTCTTATGTCCAAAAATGCCATTCTGGGCTAATCGCATTTTAACTTCTTAATTCTGCCTAACTTCAACTCCTTTTGTTAACATATGCTAAGATGGATATACGATGCATATTAATAGAGCTTATATAAGTATTTATTGGTAATATTGTCAACAATAATATTATGTTCATTTTGGGGATATTTTTGTGTCTTAATTGGACAATTTTGAACACCAGATATCTTTTTTTATTCCATTAATCCTATAATAAATTTATTCACATGGATATAGAAATAGCTTCATAACTTAATGGTATTTGGAACACTTGATTTTGTAAAAGGAGTTAGAACATTAATTTAAGTATAGAATATGGATGAAATGAGGAGAAAGACTAAGTTGTCCACACTTGTTGAAATGGTAATAGACTATAAACAGTGATTTTGGTATTAGAAAAGTGAAATTACACGTTTGCGAACTAAAAATATCCCATTTAACCCTCCCTATAAATACATATATCTTGTTTTACCCACTTCAGTAAATGTGCTATGTCCAAATATTTTCAATTTTGTTTGTGTTTATGGAAGTGAAAACAGTCCTATGTCCAAATGGAATTTGAATTAATGCTATGTCCGGGACACTTACACAGTTTTCCCATTAAAAGAAAGTGCCCCTTGAAACATGGACGGTATGAAACTGCCAGTGTCATCTTTATCCCGTTCGAAGGACACTCTTTCAACAAGTTGAAAAGGTATTACGCAATTATTCGACCACACATGTAGTTAAGACAACTCAACAAAAAATGCTGTAATTTTATAAAAACTTAAGATTTGAACATGAAGGAGTTCTTACTTGGATCAATTATACCCTGAAAACTGGTTTAATATTTCATTTAGTGCAGAAATCCTAAACATAGCACCATTTTCAGCAGCGTAATTCTGAGTGACTTTCAAAATCTTGCCGACCCATTTGCGTAACCTGCTCCCCTTGATACCATTTCGATAAACAACCTGCGCTTTACGCCATTTCTATTCATGTACAATAAACGGGTAAGGACTCTTTGTGTTAGAGGTCAGGAGTTATGCACCATCAAGCATACCTACGTAAAGCAAATACGTGCAGTGCGAAAAGTATTTTCCAAAGATAATGATAGGCGATAGCAATTACGAGATAAGCATACACATAAACCAAAGATAAACTCATGCTTCTTTGAATATGACTCAATGGAATTATACATTGGTTACTTATGAATATACGAGAAATACACTTTACAAGTTTCTTGCTTAAAACTCCAAAGACAACACATATTGATGTTATTCAAATAAAAACTCCCCTCGTTTTGCCATTATAGGGGGAGGAAGTTTTATTGTTGGAATGCTGCTCTTGAAATTTCTTAACTTCGAAATTAATTTACGTGGAAATACGAAAAATAGCGTCAATTTCGATGTTCAAACGTTGAAACTTTTAACAAACTGTCCAAATAAAACAAATTTCAATTTCAAATTTCAATTTTGTTAAAACGCGAAGTAGAATAATTGGGACATAAACTGGAAATTGCAAACCGCCACATGCGGTTACTGAAATGCCACAGGCACAAAAAATCAGGATGGAGTTCTGTTCAAGGGGCGAGTTCTGTAATGCACAAAATGTATCTCTTGGACACATTTACATATTTTACTTTTTGCACAATATCGTTTTTTCTAGATGATATTATGTTTATAGATAGTAGCCTACTTGGTTGTAGAATATTTTCCAATACAAAATGGACATAGGACAACTTTACTTTCCTACGACAACATGTAATTTGTTGTTTCCCTTTTATGCAAAAAAGGAACCCCGCACCACCCCCACCCCACCCCCTCCCTGCCGTTTTGAAATCTGAAAAATAATGAGCACATGGAATTTCAAAGTTTATTGCCATTTTATTCAAAAACGACCCACCTCCCCCTCCCTCTTTAAATTCATGGCTAAGGGCCTGCGACATGTGGGAAGTATACTGTCAGGCTGTAAAAGGTTGGCACCGTCATTCTCACTTTCTCAACAATTATACATGTTTGAAATAAAATTAATTTGACATTTGTTTACTAATTTTTTGAGGTTACGTATAGCGAATTAAAGTTACTTTACTAAGGATTCCATTTTACTAGTCTACTACTTTTCCGACATGTGACATTCTCATAAAGAAATACATACAAAATACATTAACTTTCTGAGAGAAGTAAGAATCAAGGCGTAAAACTTCTACAGTAGATTTTCTTGGGATATGTCAGAAAAGTAGTGAAACTGAATCTAGTAAGGGTGTTTATAATGGACCACCTGAAGAAAGTTCGAGGAAAAATAATCTAAATAGTAAAACAATTGAATAAACTTTCTTTAAAATACATTAACAATTGTTGAGAATGTGAGGATGAAGACATAAACTTTCCATAGTAGACTTACTACACCAGTTTCTACACAGATAAGGCAGAGCTTTAAACTTTAATATCTCCTCAACGGAATAAGATATTTGAATGCTTTCTTCACCATTTTGTGTTTCTTTTGAAGTCCTCTTTCATGTAAGATGGACATGTTTGACTGCTGAACTTATTCTTTAAGATGAAGTTGCTTTACCAGTTAACCATGGAATTATTCCTATACTTTCATTGTTGCGACTTGCATATACAGCTCATTTTGAAAGACACCATACAGCCATAATCAGACAAAACATAACTGATTATGGACTAAAAAGTTGATGCTTGATGAGCAACCGTTCTTTCATAATATGTTGAACCGTATGTTTATCCAATTTGCTGGTAGGATGAGCGTGGTTATGTTCCCCCATATTAGTTGTAGCCCTCAATTCGTCCCATACGGTTTCCATGTGTTACTTGCTGGTATAAGTGTCGTATGATCATTGCCTAACAAAACGTCTCATTTCTTTGTTTTTCATATTTCTAAAGGCACTTAAACGGAATACGTAAACTGGTAAACGCTGCAACTTGAAGCGGTGAGTTTGCAATTTTTTTACTTTGAGTCTTTTAGGTTTCTTCGTAACCTTTTTACTTGATTGAAGGTAAATTACATCTTTTTTTAGAGTGTCCTAATTTGAATTAAGACTTCCGTATATACCAAGGTTTTTTTTTTTTATCCTTCTATCAGTAAACATTGTTTGTTGATGAACACAAAAAAACTCTACTTTTTACAGAATCAACGGACTGACAGATCGAAATCGTTATGATGATTAATTTATTCAAATTGACCGTTTCTTATTGTAGGCTAAGTTTCATTTGTTTTGTATTGTTATTTAAATATATGTCTGTATGTTATATTATTATAAAAAGGCTTGTTGCCTATATAATCATTGGAAAATATTGAATTGATTGTAACCTTTTTACTTACAGACTATCATTATACCTGTGTATTTACAATGATAGTTTACTAATGTTTGGCAGTCTGAAGCTTCAAGGATTGCGTGAGTATAAATTCGAATGGTCTGTCAAGTACCAGTACTGATTAAGATATATCATCATAATGCCTTGAATGGATCTAGTATAGAATCATGCAGTAAAGTCATATGTAAAACTTCTTTTAATCTCAACTTGTGAATTATTGAAGAATTACAACTTACTCTTTTACATTTTTACATGAAGATAACATCGCCATAGCCTATGTGCCCAGTTTGATAGCATAGCAGTCACATATTTGAATTTTTTTTTTTTTTTGTGTGCCATCAAAAGAAAAACAAACCACTTTGCACCCACCTGCCCACACACGTTTATCACTTATTCTACTATTAAATCTGACTACTTTTGGAGATTTTAATGTCTGCTAACTTTTCTTTCCGGTTATGTAACAATACACGATATGGTAAAAATCTGGCTGTGCCGTTGAACAGTAGCGGCGCTAATTGGACGACTGGCCGGGGGGGGGGGTGGGGAGGGGGGGAAGAGCTCCAGGCCCTGATAATTTTCAAAGCGATGGTTTTTAAATATACCTTATTGGTTTTAATTATTCCAAAAAAATAATTACGTCGATTTTGCACCACCCCCCTCCCCCAACCCACCTAATACGAAACCTGTGTCGAGGGCCCTAGGCTCGTTTCCCACTTCTTGCAAAAATAGATTTTTTAATTCATCCAGTTTTGGGTGAAGTTGTTGTAATATTCATAAAAATACCAGTGCAATATTGCTGCTAAGCGGCCTCTATGGCTCGAATTGTTTTGTTCAGATCACTTCGTTTTTGTCATGATTCCTTTTAAACAT
>JAIGNY010000316.1:980000-1025000 GCA_020152595.1 Chiridota heheva | reverse complement strand
GTAATATACTTACAATCTCGGAATACTGTGTACAGATCAATTGACCTATACCTAATTAGTATACTTAAATGTAGTAACGAAGCATTGGGGATGTCCCTTAACTAATTCATTGATGTTTTCCAACAGTGGGGCTGGCAAAACGACTCTTTTGAACACCCTGAATTACCGCATACGAGAACGCTTGGAAGTCACTGGTGGCATTCTTCTAAATGGACGACCCATTGGGAGGTCACTTGCCCGCATTTCAGCTTATGTCCAGCAAGACGACATGTTTCTTTCATGCCTGAAAGTTCGAGAGCATCTGTTATTTCAAGTAAGAACTGGTTGTTTAAAGCGTTTAAACTTTAATTATTATCGTGTGTTGTGGTTTAATGTCAATATGGAACACAGGTGATGGCGTCTGTCGAGGTGACGACTGTCGAGATGACGACTGATGTGGTGACGACTGAAGTGGTGACGACGCTTGTGATGTTGACTGTCGTGTTGATAACTGTCGTGCTGGCGACTGACGTGTTGACGACCGACGTGGTGACTACTGTCGTGGTGATTGACGTGGTGACGACTCTCGTAGTGGCGACTGTCGTGGTGTTGACTGTCTCATTGACAACTGTCGTGTCGACGACTGACGTGGTAACGACTGACGTGGTGGCGACTGGCGTGGTGACGAATGACGTGGTGACAAATGACGTGGTGGTGAAGCTTTATATCTATCCCCAAGTCATTCTTGTTTTACTGTGAACAGGGCCAATAAGCATTGTTAGGGTCTGCAATAGTCTGGAACAGAAATGATTAGGGCAGTTTCAATATCAATTTAGAGCGGAGCCAAGATTTTTGGAGTGAAGAGCGTTTCGCTTTTGTACAGAGGCGTAGTTGGAAGCTAAAATTGGGAAATCATTATTGAAAATTTTGGTTAAATGTGGTAAAATTCCGGAAAAATTCAAGAAAATGAAGAAAAGTTTTCGAAGACTGATAGTGGTTCACCAAACATTGAAGCAGATATTCCGTTAATCAGCAGCGCTTGATGAAAACTTATTTTACCGTAGGGCAATATTTCCGCTTATAACCCGCACATTTTTGGGGTTCTTGCCCTTCGATAGGGGACCCTTCCTAGGCCCCTTATGCAGGTCCCTAACCGAGGGTTTACCTTTCATATCTGTCAATTTCTTCTTTGTGATATCATTCACACGTGATGTGATAGTGACAACTAACGTGATAAACCAAAAGATTTTTAATTTGTTCAAACAAACTTCAGAAGAACACAAATTAACACTATTTTGGAGGGACGGTGAAGATCTGGGGCCGGGGGAAAATACCGCATTCTCCCCGTTGTTATCCGCAACGGAATGTTGGGATGGTACTTCCATCGGAAATAAACTAAACAAAAGTATGAATACCACCACCACATTGATATTCTCCTCTAACAACAAGATTTTCCTCGAGCGGTATATTTGCCATTTTATCTGGGATAAGAAGAAATTGAGGACTGATGTTATTTGATGAACAGAGCAGAGCAAACCTTCCAGAAACCACGGTTGCCATGTCTGCCACAAGTTTACCGTCCAAATATTAATTGAAAATCGGACAAAAAACGGCCAAATCAGTTTCTAATAAACTGAATCATTGACAGACTTGAAGTACTAGACAATGTATAATAAGTAAAATTATAGATAAAGATATCTTTTTGTTTTCGGTCCTTCACACAAAAGTTTTTACAAAGTCAAATGGAATATTAAACACATATTAGGGCGTGATATAAAATTAGTATCCAAATTGTTTGTCATTGAATGAAACACTTGCATATCACATATACCACAAAGTACCCGCAAACCGTCTTTGTTTACTTTCTGCATTGCCTATTTGTTGTTGCGCAGCAACAAGACTTCGCAGCCATGGTTCTAGTCTTCTGCAGTTCTGTTAATCAATGAAGTAGCAATAAATTGTAAATGAACTACCCTAACATCGCTCCTAATTTGAAACTGAAAGTCACTCTTAAGCAATTTTATGTGCTCCCAAACGTCAATAGCGTGGCCAAAGGGGTAATATCCTTTACCTTGTACGCGGGCATTTTTTGTCAAAGTGTTGAAATAAGAACTTCGTCCCTTTATCATGTTCATTCGTTTATGGATAAAAACATACAAGTTGTAATACCCAATCCTTCTTGTCATGCATGTGCATGGATAATGAATGTTCTTGTTCAATTTCGCTCCAGTCACTTTTACACGCATGCGTATCCAACTGCTTCTCATCATGTCATGACTCAAGTGACGTCATGAAAAATGATTATGGCGTGATTTGCTCGAATTCTCGTCCCTCCTTTCTCACGTACCTCAGGGTGGAATATAGGCTATTTTGAAACGTTTTAAGGACGTCATTTATCCCCAAAATGGCCAGTTTTTAATTTTTGATGAAGTTTTTCTTTTTTAATTCAATATGTAGCTATATCTTTACTTTTTCATTTCCCAAAGTTTCAGAGAGAGAATATGACTTGAATTTAGATCAAAAAGCATCTTTTTTAAGCTTTTTTTTATTATCCTGGTCAGAATGATCTTTTGGGCAGTTCTGTTGCTTTTATTTTATTCAGACACTTTTGCTTTACTCATAACTCACGAAATCCTAGACCATTCTTTGTGATTTTGGTTTCGATCAAAAGAGAATTGAAATTTCTGTATGCCACCTTTTCCCATAAAACACGTCCCCTGATTGGTCCAGCAGCCCTTATGAATATTAAAATAGCAGTTTCAAGCAATCAAAACGCTTCTTACATACAACTTAGCTGCATTGGCAAACTCTCTGCTTTCAGCATTCACTGCCTACATGTACACTCGCTTTTCTAAAAACAGAGTTTTACAAACTTGGGACAATGATATTTCAGCAATGCAATGCAGGATTTGTGTGAAACTTTCACATGACTTCCATATATGATAGGCCCAGGAACTAGCACGTGTTTGTTACATAATTTTGTACCGTTTTTAATCTATTCACGTTAATATTGCAAAAATACATAAATTAAGGTTAAATTTTGAAAAGTGGCCCTAACAGAAATATAAATCATTTTACAATGTTTTGAAGCACATCAGTCCTTGGAGCATGTAATAAGGAGTAATTTGATATGTCATTTGTGACAGTAGCTGTTGTGTATCTGAAGTTACGCTTTTCCTAATCTTTAGCTGATTAATATTCAAAATGGCGGCTAATTATGCAAATAAGCTTATTTGATCATATTTTGTATGCATATTTATATTATTTGTTTATTACATTACAAGAGATGATGTAATATAGATATTTTATGATAGATAAGAAGAACTTGTCTTTGGGGGTAAATAGCCCCATTAATGTCGTTCCAATCGAGCGTACGGCCTATTAAGGCATGGCAGGATTTTCTCCCAAAATGTGTTTTCGTAGAACCACAAAATGTGTATTCGTGGGACCTAAAAATGTGTATTTGTGACTCCTCAAAATGTATTCGTGGAACCGCAAAATGTATTCGTGGAACCCCAAAATGTGTTTACGTGGGATCCCAAAATGTGTGTTTGTGGGACTCCCAAATGTGTGTTCGTGAGACCCCAACATGTGTGTTCGTGAGATCCAAAATGTATGTTTGTGAGATCCCAAAATGTGTTCGTGAGATCCCAAAATGTGTGTTCGTGGGACCCCGAAACATCTGTTCGTAATACCCCAAAATGTGTGTTCGTGAGACCTCAACAGGTGTTTCGTGGGACCTAAAATGAGTGTTCGTGAGACCCCAAAATGAGTGCATGTTCGTGATACCACAAAATGTGTGTTCGTGAGACCCCAAAATGTGTGTTCGTGAGACCCCAAGTTGTGTGTTCGACCTAAAAATGAGTGCTCGTAGGCTAACTCCAAAATGAGTGCTCGTGAGACCCCAAAATGTATGTTCGTGAGATTCAATATTGTGTGTTCGTGAGATCCCAAAATATGTGTTCATGAGACCCCAAAATGTATATTCGTGAGATTCAATATGTGTGTTCGTGAGATCCCAAAATGTGTGTTTGTGAGACTCCAAAATGTGTTCATGAGACCCCAATATGTGTGTTCGTGAGACCCCAACATGTGTTTCGTGAGACCCCAAAATGTGTGTTCGTGAGACCCAATATTGTGTGTTCGTGAGATCCCAAAATATGTGTTCGTGAGACCCAATATTTTGTGTTCGTGAGACCCCAAAATGTGTTCGTGAGACCCCAAAATGTGTATTCGTGAGACCCTAATATGTGTGTTGTGGAACCCCAAAATGTGTGCTAAATCACAGAAATTGGGTTCTTTTAAAAATTAAGTTTTCAGCTTCATAGTAAAACAGAAAATGGTTGATGGTTGCTGTCATCACAATACAAATTATGTGGGTTGGGGCACGTGCTCATACCCCATGCAGCCATGACATACTCTCAGGCACGATTTATAAGCTATTGATTATATGTAATTAGATACTGGCTTTTTTATGCATCTTGACTACGTCTTATGCTAATAGCAATGAATCATTAGCTACAAATTGTATAGCTATCAGGTTTCGTGAATGTATCAGTGTGCCTGAAAATGAGTTTTTGAAATTTTTCCTCCCAGGCGCGACTTCGTATGGATCATAACATTTCGAAGAAAGTTCGTCTTCGCCGTGTCGAGGAGGTAATTAACATGGTAAGTAACACTTTAAACAATCTAAAGTTACTGGTTGGCGTCAGGCAGACATCTTTGGAGCACATTCACCATTTCCCAAGTACATACTATTCATCTTAGATTACCAGAAATGTTGTAAATATCAGTACGAAAAGTGTTATTTTCTGCCAATAATGACGAAGTTGAAGCAACTCCGTACGGGAAACTTTACATCTGGAACATGTCGAACTACGTTGAAGTGTATGTAGTTGGATTACAGGAATATTCACTTGACCCAAAAAGCATTTAAAAGATTACAACTCATTAGGAAAGGCATGCAATCGTATCGGTAACTGCAGTCGCTTGAGTGAGGAAGTTTTGAGGCACAAAAATACTTGTGTATCTATGAGGAGAATATATGACTGGCTTCATGTTGTCATGAGAGTAGATGTTAGAGACCAGGCATGAAAGTTAACACAGAGCTCTACCATGCCTACAGCCTCCCTGGCAGATAATTACAATAATTTTTCATCTAGAGATTAAAAAAGTTTCATATAGATAGACTAGTAACTGACAGGGGAACTGTATCCCGGGGCAAGACTGTAATTCTCCTTAACAAAGTGTGTGTGAGGGGGGTGGAGGTGGGGTGGGGAAGGGGGGGGGGTACTCTTCCTCTGCAACGGTTGGGACAATATTTTTTATTTTTTAAAAATCTATGTATTTCTTTAACATTCTACTGGAAAGTGTCATGTGGACTAATCACCTGCCCCAGGAATTACGGTCCTGTCCAGGGTTTCCTGTTCTGTTTTTACTTCTTCTATTTTTTGTAAACAATTTATATAAATATTTTCGATCCTGTAACCATCTTTAGTTCAATCACTACTTAATCAGAGCCCCTGTATTCCCTAGCCCGCGTCAGCAACACCCTGATTATATATATACTATAAACTGTTTAAATATTCCTTTCCTCCCAGCTTGGTTTGTCCAACTGCGCAGACTCTATCATCGGCAACCCAGATCGAGGAATCAAGGGAATATCTGGTGGAGAGAGAAAGAGACTTTCTTTTGCATCTGAGGTGAGCAGCTGTCATACAGTGGCGTAACCACAACGAGGTGGGGGTTAGGGGCGGGGAAGGGGGTAGAAATGGACTTCACTTTTCCAGAAATTATCGAGGTCATCCTTGCACTTCCATATTTGGACTGTGACATCAAAAGTCAGGGTTGGATCTTCATTGTTTGGAAGCTGGCTGAGCCACTGTTGTCATACTTAAATGTGAAATACACTCCTTTACATATATTCAATAACCTGTTAACAAATTTATTTCAACGTCGTCTTGCTGACAGTTTTTTCTGATCCCTGATTTCTTTCCCCTTGCCCGTGAAATGGAGGAATCTGTTTCCCCTTTGCCTTGTGATATGGAGAGCAGGGGAGATGGCTCCGTTGCTCCTGTGCTGCAGGCGTCTTTGACGACCGTCATAACAGTTAAACAATACAGTTAAACAGTATAATCTGTACCCCCTTGCCCCCTAATATCTGCCGCGGAGAAGGGGGAAGGGATCGGGGGTTCACGTTTCCCACCTTTTCGCAAATCATATGATGACTTGCACATCGAAAGACGTCTTCTTCTTTTTTTTCATGGGTAGGGGGAGGGGAGTAAGTTAGAAAGGAAGCGAAGAGACTTTCAGATCAGTCGTTCAAACGTACGTGTCCCCCGCCCCCTCTATCATCCCACTTGAAATACTGCTCCGCTGCCCATGCCTTCGGAACAAAAATACATGGTGTTAAATTTATTAAAGCATTGAATTTACCTCCTCGCGTTTCTCCGTTTCTTCTGCTGCTCCCAAATTCCAAGAAAATACTCCCATCACAATGATGACCAATGGTAGGATGCTCCCGTTCATCATTGATTATAATGGAATTCTGTTGGAAGCAAAGTACACGAGTCATAATTTGGAATGTATTAATTAATATTTCTTAAAGTCAAGTCAAGTTACTAGTCACTTGTTGGCAAGTCATGTCAAGTCACAAGTCATTTGCTCGCAAGCCAAGTCAAGTCGCAAGTCACAAGTGAAAAATAATGTCGAGTTGCTGACTTGGACTCAACTCAAGTCCACATCAGCGACTCGAGTCAACAAATCTAGTATTCTTGTAAATGTATATCAGAGGTAGACCTCTTTGAATACTGCATTCCACATGGCATACCATATCCCTCATTCCACGAACGTATACTTTAGTCAGAAAATACAAACTACACACTTTAAAAAAAGAATGGTCCATTTTTGACCAATACATGGTCAAATCTACACCAAACCAACTTTGGTTAAAATTAAAGAGCAAATTTTACAACAATATGGTCAAATTTGTCCATAATTACCATATTCAGGTATTAGGGTCAAATTTGACCATGTTATGTCAATTAATTTTGACCAAAGTTAGTTCGGTGCAGAGGTGACCATGTTATGGTAAAATTTGACCATTCTTTTTTTAGAGTGTACTAATATACATCGAGTAAAGTGAGATAAAAATAACTTGAAATGAAAAATATACGCAACCTATTATTTTTGATATGAATGAGTTGACATGATGGATGAAATGAAGAGGGAATCTCCTTAACAGCAAATCTGATACATACTATAGTGAATAGGTGAAGTGACCGCAGTATTTTTTGATTGGCTTGCCAGTAGTCAGTAGTCCACCTCCGTGATGTAGTGGTTTAGTACTCTGTCCTCTCTAATCCTTTTTTTTTTATCAAAGGCCGTGCCGTCTTGATATAATGTCCAACACTGGATGCTTTCGGGACGTTAAACACTGCTATACTGTTCCCCTCACTTCTTTGTTTACACAACATGGCGTCCCATGTCTTACCCAATATTGTGCAAAAATTGTAGGCCTATCTAAAGTAGAGGATGCCTTACAAAATTACTTAAGGTCATCATCCATGATAAAAGAAAACAATTGAATTAAATACATATTAAAAAAATAATAAAAATATGAATTGAATTGTCTGCACTTACCACCACGTTTTCGTTACTGCATTGATCACCACGTTGTTGCTACTTTTACACCACTGATCGTCAGTGAATCATGCCTTTTTGATAGCAGCAAATAACCATAGATATATAGGTTATTCTGTTGATATTGTTCAATCTTATTTTAAACATAATCCTCTCTACCGGCAAAAACACTCGTCGAACTTGATTACTGATAGATATGATATGCAAGTCAGTGACACAGTCTGCAGTCTGGGTTGGTAGATCGACGCAAGCGCAAAAAGCCACACAAAAAATGTTTTGAAAAAGAATTAAGCTAAACCACAAAATGTAATAAAATCAAGAAAATTTTAAAAGGGATCAGCCTCCTTTGGATTCTGGGGATTTTCTGGGAGGGGTAAACTGTACTGAAAAGCAAAAGAATGTTATGATTTCAGGAGAAGACAATGCAAACTATCAACGTCATCTGAAAATTATTTGCTACTTTCTTTTTATCATCTATCAAAGCCTTAGAGAAAAGGTCAGAATTAAGTCAAATAAGATATTTTACAGCCAAACAAGTCTCCAAAAAACACATTTTTTGTAATCAAATTCAATACCAAAAAAGCTAAATTATATTTTGTTGTAATCAAACAAGTCTTGCAAATGCCACACAAAAAGAAAGTTCAGAAAAACCAAATTAATTTTTTTGTTGCCAAAAAAATCTAGAAAAAGCCCAATTCCAGAAAAATCCAAATAACCTTTTTTTTTCATGGTCAAACAAGTCTTAACTGCTCAAGAAAGTCTTTTCCATATTAGGCTTCGAAAATGCCAATATACCAAGCCTGGTGACATTGAGCGAGCATCATTCGATGTGTAAACCTAAAAGACAGTTCCCTGCAGATTTTTGATGAATAGGAACATTGTTGGGGAGATACAGAGAATAACAACAATATCATTATAGACAATAACTTTAAAAACAGTGAAACTACAGGTCTTCCGTGGAAACCCAAATTGCAAATTAAGTAATGCTTTAATGTTTATTACTATCTCATGAAAATAACTATGAAATTGTCTATTTGTATTAAAAGGGTTAATTCAGTGGTCAAGCATGTTTCTTTTATATGAAAGAGGACTTCAAAAGAAACAAAATGGTGGGAAAAGCATTCAAAAAATTTATTCCGTTAAGGAGATATTCAAGTTTAAGTTTTGGCATAATCTCTGTAGAAATGACTAACATCAGACTAGTTGTGACATCACAGTCTCAGATTCCTCAAAGTCTTTACGTATTTAAAAAAGTTGTTTTAGTTTCACTATTTAAAATATTTGTCCTCAAACTTTCTTCAGATGGTATATTATAAATACCATTCCTAGATTCAGTTTTATTACTTTTTTGACATGTCCCATGGTTTTTAAGCCACAAAATCGCAGGACAAACTATAATAGAATACATAAAGACTAAGGAATCTGAGGCTATAATATCACAACTAGTCTGATTTCAGTCGTTTCTACACAAATAATACCAAACTTTAAACTTAATTATCTCCTTAACGGAATAAGAGTTTTGAAAACTTTATTCACCATTTCGTTCCTTTGGAAATCCTCTTTCATATCAGATAGACTAGGCTTGACCCCTGAACTAATCCTTTAAGATAGCTAAGAGGTTAATGCAAACCCCAGGAATTTTCTCTTGGTAATGTATAGTTCTATTATACGGCTATAATCTGTTATAAGGGATGAAATTGATATCCTTACTATTTCATAACCATTTATTTCCAAATTGCAATAATAGCAAAACGCCGCCACAGACATTTGAGTTTTGTATTGCATGTTTGAGATAATACCGAACCCACGTGCTCATAACAATGTATTTGTATAAGAGAGGAGTGTACATAGCATCGCAAAGTTGCATATATCAGGTCTGCAAAAATATCGAAAGGATGTAAAATTATCAATTTATAACCAATACTGATCAATTTGATAGATTTGTAAAAGATATAGTTAGTTTTGTCTCGTTCATAATGTCGTCTATATTAGATATATAAATCTAGGACTGATAACGGACAGCTAGATAAGTGGATACAAATCTAACAATGTAATGATATAAGTCTCGGGCTAACTTGATGAATGCATCGCCACACGTCCTAGAAACAGATCAGAATGTTGGAAATAAGTACGAGTTAGTGCACATCCAAATCTCACATATGACGGCGACATGTACCTGATATTGTGAATGTGATTAACAGATAATTAGGCCAACTAATCGCAAAATTGTAATAGGTTGTCCCTTTGTTATAGCATTACTAATTAAATCACATATCTTCAACAATCTGACAATCGAGTATTTAATGCTTGCAACCGCTGTAACATCGGGAGATCTTCCAATCGGGAGAATTCTTGTCATTATAACCCACAATACATCTATCCAAATCGCTGTAAAGAAATACATAACGGTAAAATAGGTTTAAGTCAAAGGTAGGAAAATACATGCAAAATATTCAAATTTCATTCGTGTGACAGAACGATAAAATCTTTTTCTCCATTTTCACCAGCGCAAAATTTGACTTTTACCAGAGAATTTTAACGTAATCTTTAAAATTAATTTCAATACTTTTTGAAGAGCAGAATTTAATATTTTAATCATCAGCAAAAGCTCAAATTTTTATTCAGAGATGTTAATTCCATTATAATTTTCAAAGTATACAACTTTAAAATTACAGAATTTGACAAGTAAAAAGATAAAAAGAAATTAACGCCTGAACTTATTTAGCAACATTTTGAATAATGGTCACTGCGCATGTCTTGATCTCCCAACCAATCGCCCGCGATCGGGAGCGTGGACTGGACAAATATATGTGTGGCTGACCTAATCATCCATCCCGGTTAAGAAAGCAATTTACAAAATCAACACTTTTGGAAAGTATCACGTAGCTTTTTAATTCGAAGAAACTTCGAAGAAATACGATTAAAATAGTAAACAATTAAATAAATTTTCTTAAAGAAAGTGAGGATAAGTGCGCCAACCTTCCCTAGTAGACTTACTACACCAGTCATTTCTTTATATTTCTAGAAGACAGAATTTAAAAGTTGAATATCTCCTTAACGGAATAAGATATTGAAGTAGTTTCTTCACCATTTTGTTTCTATTAAAAATGTGTTTCATACAACAACAAAAAAATGGCTTGACCACTGAACTAATCCTTTAATGAAGCAATGGTGTCATCAGATCGCAGCATTATAATATAAATTGTTGAGAACCATAACATTATCAGATACCGAAATTATTGAACTAACACAGGTGCTGACAAATCCTCCATTGATGTTTTGTGATGAACCTACATCCGGCCTTGATTCATTTATGGCTCAGAATGTTGTTTCTACCCTTCGAATGCTTGCGTCAGAGGGCCGCACCATCCTCTCTACAATCCACCAGCCCTCATCAGAAGTATTTGCGCTCTTCGATCGCATCCTTCTCATCTCGGAAGGAAGAACCGCATACCTTGGTGACACCAAAGATGCCCTGCTGTTCCTCTCCAGGTGCGGCAGAATTTTGTGATTTTAAGTTTCATGCATATGACTCAACAGAGGCTTTAACCGACTTCAAGTAATTTCAGTCACCCCTTTGTTGAAACTATTGTTAGCCCAGGCTTTAGAAAGATAATTGAATGAGGGTTTTCTCATTAGGCTTTTTTTTTTTAGGGTTTTTACGCCACAGCACGTTTTGCGAATTGATTTAATCCATACAATGTAATAATTTTCAGTAAGCAAGCAAGTGACAATGCAAAACACTCTAAACTCATAGATATGTCCAAAAACAATTGAAAAATAAAGACCCATGGGTATAGCATCTTGCACGGGGGCGCCATGGGTTCATGGGTGAAGGAGGGGTGAGTGATCAACCAAAACGTCCAAAGGTTTTTGGTCAATAGGCGGGAATGATGTTTCTCTGGATCCTTAGTATGCCGGCTACATTCGACATGTTCGATGAATGATCAATCCACAATAGCTATCCAACTAGTGCAAGTGTTGAGAACAATGATCAATTAATAATTATTAATTAACAATCATTATTCATTAACAGTTTTTAATTAACAATTATTAATTAACAATTATTAATTAACAATTATCCATTCACAATTAGTAATTAACATTTATTAATGAACAATTATTGATTAACAACATTCAATTAAAAATGGTTAATAAGCAATTACCAATTACCAATTATTTTTGAATGTATCTATGGAACACTATCGTTTTGTCAATTATTGATATGTTTGTCCATTACAGTCTTGGATACACATGCCCACGTAAATACAATCCTGCAGATTTCTTTATTCAAACGACAGCTGTAGTTCCTGGTCAAGAAGCTTCATGCCGCAAAAAGATCATGGTACGTGGGACAAGTAAAGAAACAAGTAGCTTGAACGATATTGCTTTTGGCTGATTGGAGTGAGTGTGATATCGTAATCAACTACTCTATATAGCTGTGAATTTAGACATTTCTTGTTTTGCTAACTAGGATTTGCTTTAAAGTAAAACTGTTTTATATCGACAAAAAGTATCATGCACGTAATGTTGACAATTCATCCAAGTATTACATTTTTTTCAGTTCCCCGAAACCAAATTGATCTCGACCACTCAATATAATCATTTAAAATGATTTGAGGGGCATTTCACTTGAAGCCAATTGAGCAAATTCTTGCTTTGGATATCTGTTGCCCATCATAAATAACCGAGGGAAATTGTCATGTATGAAACCTTCCATTTATTGTGAAATTACATTTGTCCTTGGTTTCAGTAAGCAGATGAGATAGAGATAAGCCACACATTGTAGATAATCCCAAAGATGTATGAACCCATCCTTGATAATACTGTAATACAATGAACTGATAAAAGGAATATTCCCATGAATTTCCATTAGTACACAGTAGACGAGATAAGAAAAACTTAGTTTAAAAATCATGTTAATATCTTTATTTTGTTTGGGAGTTATTGCACTTCCAAGATTTAATCAGATTGCTGAAAAATGACCTTGATATGTAAAATGTGGTGATATCATAATTGCAGATCCAAAATATTTGGTTAAGGTATTTTTATAAAATGAAAATTGATTTTTCTATGTTTCGCCTCCGTTTGTCTGTGTATCTGTTTGTTTGTCATCAAGATAACTCAATAACTGATTATTGGATTTGAATTAAATTTAGTGTGTGGTTTTGCTACTCCGCACGGAAGAAGTGATTAAGATTTGAAACAAAATGAAACAAGCGAATGGTGCAAATGGAGGGGTGAGACATTATAAGGCGAGTTTGTCTGTCATTAGAATATCTCAAGAAGTGATGATTGGATTTAGATTAAATTTAAAGTGTGGTTTTACTATTGCTTAAAAAACAAGTGATTTAAATTTAGGACGTATTGATTCAATGAAAGGGCCGAAATTGTGGTGGGAATGTTTAGGGCAAGGTCTGCCAAGATACAGTTGAAACTTCGCAATGGAATGTGATGAACAATGAATTCACGCCATAAAAAGAATCCAACAATCAATTTCTGGACTCATCGAATATTAAATCAAGTGTTCTCTACTATCAATGTAATAAGAACAATTGGTTTCAGCCATGAATGGAAAATGATGGAATGTGAATCTTAATTGAATGGAACCGTAAAGCAATGAATGTTTAGCCTGAATGAAACCGAAAACAATGATATGGCCTTGGACGAAATCAGTGAAAAGATAATCTTCAAGTGTTCAGCATGCAAATGATCCTTACTGATCAAAATTACGGATGAATCTTGGTGGGCCTAAGATTTCTGAGGTAGATAATGGTGGGTATGGGGATCGAATGAACTCTAAAACTATTTTAGGCTTGTTGAAATTGCATCGAGGGCGGAGGTATGCGCTCTACAGAATGCTGATATTCTACTTTAGAATGAATTCTGCAATTAAGACATCATACTGTACGCTGCCAGGTCACTTTTCAACACACTATAATGAAATCTTTAAAACACATTAACTTCTAAACGGAATAAGATACCAACATGTTTTTTCACCAATTTTCTTCTATAATATCTTTTTAAGTGATAAGTGATCACTAAACAAATGATTTGCAATATTTTTTTTATCATATGTTTCCTTCATCTTCGTCTTTTAAAGAAAAGATAAAACATAGCATAGCATAGCAAGGTTTAACGTCCTGAAAGCATCAAGTGCTGGACATTATATGAAGACGGCCACGGCCTTTGATAACCAGTTATGAACTCATTGGTTGCAGACCCACCGGGATACGAGCCCGGGACGTGTGGGTGTTAGGACAAAGCACTAGCTACTACACCACTGATGTCTATACATTCCAGACCATGTAAATTCAAAACCAGATTGACAAGAGTTGCCCGTAATGATTGTTGTTTTTTAATCACGATTAATGCAAAACTTCCATTACATTAAATTCTTACGTTACAAAGATATGCTAAAACACTAGTACAATGGTAAAAAATTACTTGCTTGCGGAGGATGGGGGAGCAACATGTAGGTCACTGCAACTTTGGTGTTGGGGAAGGCACGTTCCTCCTGTACCCCCGGTTCCTACGCCTGTGATCCTACAAGTATTTTATTTTGATCAATTTTAGGTCATCGTAAACGCATTTGAGGACAGCGATGTGGCGCTGGCAATACGGGACAAAGTTCAAGCTCCAGCCATCGAATTGGTACTGGTTGTATATCTTTAATGTATATAATCAATAATTAGTCAAAATACACTCAAATGGATAATGACGACATTTGGATTGTTTAGGCCTAAATTAGTCAAATTATTGTCTTGTATGACTAATTAAGTGAATTTTGACGAGGCCTAATTAATGTTTCCAGTGTAGTTGCATTATAAATTGGAAAATTAAAACCAAACAAATTGTCATATGATGGTATCTTTTAGATTAAAAAAATGAAATGAATGGTACTGGTCATTATTCTTGTTCCAGAATAAATCATAATCATCATTTCAGTTGCTTGATCAAATTAGTCGTAATATTATAATTTTTGAAATCAGAAAAATGTTAAATGATATGTAATTTTATCCAAGAAAGCAGTACAAATGTTTATCAGTTGGCATGATACAGATTTGTTTGTAGGAAATGGTGGGCGAGACAAAAATGACTATTACACTTATTACATTCAACGTTACTTACATAGAGGGCTTTGAAACTTATTAGAGTTGTTATTCGTTACTGACTTAAGTTCCCGTGGGGAGGGGGGGGGGGAGAAATTCATACTAAAAGTGGTAATGGTGTGCAGCCCATTAACCGAAAAACATACCCGCAGTATGACATAGATACATGCAGTATGAGTATTCAACGAAAATATTGTAAAAATTGACCAGCAGTACAAAATTAATACAGTAAAACCTTATTTTTTGGGACCTTCAACGAAAATGATGAAAAAATTCAATTTGTTATACTAAAAAT
Organism: Chiridota heheva; assembly: GCA_020152595.1. Classification (NCBI taxonomy): domain Eukaryota; kingdom Metazoa; phylum Echinodermata; class Holothuroidea; order Apodida; family Chiridotidae; genus Chiridota; species Chiridota heheva. The sequence goes on along the minus strand of JAIGNY010000316.1, from coordinate 1,009,973 downwards.
AATAATAAATACATTTTTAGTACAATTTTTTATTTTTTATAGTAAAAAAAAAGACCTGCGCTACCAAAATGGTGCAATAAAGGCACCTACTCCGGCGGCACATATACATATACCTCACATATGGAAGTGCTCCCCCCCCCCTTCCCCCCTTTCTGGGCTTAAGTCATCAGAAGAGTACAAATTTTATATTCTGTATTATCCTGTCGTCGTGTCCGAGCCCAACAAACACAAAACGTCCTGATTCTGGTTAGGTTCTAAATTTGTATTTCACGTCTTGGACTTAAAAAACGTTCTTAAAATGTCCAAAGAACGTTCTGGCTAGGTTCCAAGTTCACCTGTAATTGATACTGTGATATTTGAATAATAACTAATAGTTTTAAGTTCGTTAAGGTTCTCTGTAGTTCGTCAGAAAATGGTTTTTTGGATGTGGCAAAACCCTGCACACAAATACGTTTTTAAAACGTTTTTACAAAACGGTTTTAAAACGTAAAAGTTACGTTCAGAAAACGTTTTCAAAACGTCCAATTGTTTGCTGGGAGCGCATTTCTTTGGAATTACTATGAAAACACACATGTACTTACACCTATTCTGAAAATAAAATAATTAATTTCCCTATTTTTGAGGTGCTGAGGTTCATCATCTTAAAGAACTTAGACATCTCTGAAGGCCATTTTTCATTGATTTAATATGTTACATTTCATTATATGAAATAAGTTTATCAGTATTTTGGTAAATGCTAAGAAAACAGTATTCACATGAATAATAAGGTCGGCGACAACTAGCCAATTGTGAACAGTTTATTTGTCTGTTCAAGACTTTTGTCCAGGATTGTTATAGGTTAGGGGCCAGTGGCGTAACTAGAGGGGGCAGGAGGTGCAACCCTTATTGGGCCTGGCCGGGCCCTATGAAGGGGCCCGTAAGAAAAATATACTAGTATACCTATATACCATAGGCCCAACTCGCCCCGGCCCGTAAGGCCCTAGCTACGCCACTGTCAGGGGCCTAATAAATTGCTTTGATTTTTTTCTTCGGTAGTTATATGAAGAGGATACCGACCAATCTCCGTAAGTATTCATTAAATACGCCACCTCAAGACTGATATTTAAACAGATATGCCCATGAATTATTATTTCTTTGATATAGAGTACTATAAAAGAAACAAGTTAGTATACAAAACATGTTTATATCTTATTCAGTTTAGGAGTTATTTGCACTTCAAAATTTTTTATCGGTGTGTTGGAAAGTGATCTTGCAAGTGTAAAGATTGGTGTCATAATTACAGATCCCAAATAACTATGTATGTATTTCTATCAAATGAAAATTGATATTTCTTGCATGTAGAGTATAATTTCATAGGCACATGGGGAAAACTTAGTGTTGTACCCTAATATATGTCAATGATACAAATAAAAAATAAAAATAACTAAATAATAAACTGTTAAGGCATAAAAAAAGGTTTCGATAACTTAGAAAGAGGTAATCAATTTTCAACAACAAAAATCTAACAGTCTTGGATCTGCAAATATGAAATCACACTGTACACTGCAAGGTCAATTACAAAAACGATTTGTTTCTAAAACATATTTTTATTATTGATGTGGAGATTAAAATTCACGGGAATATTCCTGTGAGAATTTATAAGAAGATCTTTTTCCAACATTTAGAGCAATTATCATCACTCAAAAGTGATCATTTTAAACTTTTGAAAACGAAGGAAGGCAAGTTTCCCTTCGCTTTCCTGTTTCGCCGCCCCTGACCCTTAGTGAGGCGTTTTCATTGTCCTCCTGTGGCAATAGTCTTTTATGACATAATATATCAGCATATAACCCAAACAATAAAGTACGCCCATTCCTCTCCTTCGCAACGCTGTTGGCTAGGTGCCGTATAAATGTTAGTGGATGTGTTGTTTCGTTTAAAGGAAAGGTATCGTCCCATAAATACATTCAGAAGTGAACGCCACCATGCTGGTACGTCACTTCCGGTTTTCAATTTTTCCTATCGCGAGAAATGTGCGATGTTGTCGACCACACATCCGCCTCTGTTTCAATAACATCACAGATTTTTCGCAATCACTGAGGAAAATTGACAACCGAAGTGACGTTCACATCTGAATTCATCTATGGAACGATACCTTTCCTTTTATGCATCAAAGGGGTGAGGGTCCAACCATGATATGAAGTCAACGTCCAAAAATTGTTAGTTCCTAGGAATTTTGATGACATTGTTTATAAGAACGTTTTCATTTCCCCGTGGATACGGCGAATGAACAATGATTAAAGATCGTCTAGTGCCTATCTTCATTTGTAAACATTGGAAACAAATAAGTGTAGTAATGCTACTTGATTATATGTCACTCAACATTCTGTTCATAGCTTGGTCATAATGTGAATTGGACTTAATACATTACTCCAGTCAGTCCTTGATTTCACGAAATTTTGCATACTTTCAGGTACAAAGCATCGTGGATAGAACAAGTCCAAGCATTGAATTGGCGATCTTTCTTGAACAACAAAAGAGAACCGCTTGTTACAACTATCCGCTTCTTCCAAGTTATCGTGAGTGTCTATAACTGCCCATCTCTCCCTCTCGATCAGGTTTGGTATATTGGCTCTCTAGAAGCCAAATTGAAAAAAAATATTTTTTGAGACTTGTGTGGCGGCAAAACTTATTTAGCTTTTTCTGAAATTTGGCTTTTGTGGCTCTTTGAGACTATATATATATATTTATACATATATATATATATATATATATATATATATATATATATATATATATATATATATATATATATATATATATATATATATATATATATATATATATATATATATATATATATATATATATATATATATATATATATATATATATATATATATATATATATATATATATATATATATATATATATATATATATATATATATATATATATATATATATATATATATATATATATATATATATATATATATATATATATATATATATATATATATATATATATATATATATATATATATATATATATATATATATATATATATATATATATATATATATATATATATATATATATATATATATATATATATATATATATATATATATATATATATACATATATATATATATATGTATGTATATATATTGAATTTGATAGTTTGGCTTTTTTGTTTTTTGTTTGTTTTTGGGAACTTGTTTAGCTGTAAAATATGTCATAACATCAAGTAACAGCCAGAGTGACTGTCATGATACGAAAAATAAGTGATATTTGATCAATTGGATTAAAATAAATAACAGTCTTATAAGTTAGAAAATGATTAAGAAATTCAGATAGTATTTTCATAGAGGGGAATAATCTTAGTAAGAGGAATAACGTAGCTTTTAGCAGTAACTTAATAAAACGGTTTGATGGATAGCAGGACAGGTGATGTATTAATCACATGTTACAATAGCTTAGTTGAAAGTATATGGACGTGTAGAAGCAACTTACGCTAAATTGCTTTAAAATCCATGAAAAGTGATGAAAATAGCAAACAATTCATACAAATCGATTAAAAATGGATTATTTTAGAGCATTTTGAATGTTCAGGCCAAAATTGTCCTGTACCCTTGGACCCGCGTCTGTTTGAGTAAAGTTCCTTTGTCATAAAGAAATCGAGCATTCAGGTTCCGAATATCATATCAATCTTTTCAGATATTTGCTTAGGCCTATGTCCAAACTTTTAATAACGTCCCTTGAGTCACATCGTTTTAATACAAGATTTGCTTTGCTTTATAGATGGTTGCAGTTGTCATCGGGCTAGTGTTTTTTCAGACAAAAGTGACACAGGATGGAATTCAAAATATCAATGGATGCATCTTCATCCTTATAACAAACTCGGTCTTTGCAAATACATTTGCCACGGTCCAGGTACGTGACAGTCAGTGGTTTAGCCAAGGGGTAGGTTCATAGCGACCCCCCCCCTTCCCTTAAGTTCAGGACTATGACCCATATGTATCCCATAAAGTCGCATCATGCAGGATAATGTCATCCCTCCATCATGATAATTTTTAGGGGATACGATGATGCAGTAGGTATGTGTGGTATCGTAGGAGCGATCTGGGAAAAGGTGGTGGGTGTTCGTCTTTCTACTAAGACGATCAGTTTTTACGTTATAGACATTTCTATGATTTTGTACAACGGCGTAGGAACAATATATTTCTTGGGGGTTCTTGAAAGTTTATTTACCACGAACCTCAACACCCCTCATCATTTTTTTTTTTTTTTTTTTTTAACAAAGAAGAATAGACAATTAAGTTAGTATAAGACACGACGTACGTGGCAGTACATACACGCTAGCAGTGCAGTGACCTGTTACCTGCATATGCATGTTCACGTACTAACTGCATGCTGTATGTTACACATACGCAGGTGCTACGTCGGTGTCTACGATGTAAAGCTACATTTTACATCTAAGTGTAGTCAATTCAAATGATGATAATTGGGAAATTAAAATCGGACCCGGGATCGGACCAAGGTATTTAAAAAATTATATTTGAATAAATCAGAAGAACAAGCCCTGAAAATGTTGATATATATTTCACATTTCAAAGAGGGTACAAATAAGCCCAATAAGGTGGGGAGGGGGGGGACCACACTTCCGTCCCTCACATTTTTAACAGTGGGATAAAGCCCCCACCCCACCCCACCCCTCCCCCTCCCAGCTCTCCGCTTCCTACTCCCTTGATTTTGTATACCTCTTTTGCAAGACCTCAAACCGAGTTAAGCCGAACGTGATTTCCTCATTACCTCGATCTATCAACTCCTGAAGGAATTTTCCCCTTATTACTCAACTAATCAGTGCGCGGGTACTGCCTTCATGTATAGCGCACGTACTATTATTAGCGTTGGAAAACATACGCCAGTACGCTTGGTCCTATTCCGTGCATGAATGGTGCAGACGGGCAAGACCCCCTCCCCACCCAAGTATTTGATTGGTCGATAAGATTCTCCTAGTATACCGTTGCTCCATTATGGAGACGTGAATTTCGGCCATGTGATATAATTTAAATTAGTTTTCCGGAAATTTCCGATACAGATTTGAAAGAAGTCGATACTAAAGATCTATGGACAGTTAGCAACAACTTATTGTTTATTAGTTCATTTGAAAACATATGAAATAAACTATGAAAATACCTATATGTTTCATCAAAATCGTTTGAAAATTGATAATTTAAAATTACCATTAAAAAAATTCTGCCATGAATATCTTTGCTTTATCAGTTTATGTCCTACTACTTTTCAAAGCCCACGAGTCACATCTCAAGGCTTATAAGTGCTGTCAGTGGCATTACATGTTAGTATATACCTTCTACATATATGTTTGGTATTACATGTGTGTACCTACTATCATATTTATGATATTACTATACATGTGTGTATGTACCTTCTGCAGATATTCATGGTATTGCATGTATGCACCTTCTACAGATATTTCCCTTGGAGATGAATTTACTGAAGAGAGAGCACTCTAACGGAATGTACCGGGTTGATGCCTGGATGGTGTCCAAGATCCTCACTGACTTTCCATTTCAACTTTTCTTCCTTCCGATTGTTCTGATGACAATCGTGTATTGGATGATTGGTAAGTAGTGGATTTTGTACCATTATACCAATGATGCAAGGACCCCTTCCTACGAGGCCTCCCCCTATGATCCCCCACCCCCCTCATAATTGAGTATTCCTAGGCCCTCTCCTATTTGATGGCAACAAAGAGGACTCACTCAAGGCTCATCATGCCGAGGTGACACATGAGGCATCCACGAGGGTTCTCCATAGTACGGTCCGAAGCCTTTCTTTCAGCGGTACCCCAGCTGAGACCCCGTTCCTTCAGCTCCTTTCCAGCATACCTACGCCAGGTTTCACGTGGTCTGCCTCTTCTCCTCTTGTCTTGTGGGGTCCATCAAAGTCCAATCTTTGGTAGAGCCTCAGGTTGCATTCGCAGCACATGGCCAAGCCACCTCCATCTTCTCTTTTTGATTACCAAAGAGAGTGGCTGCATCCGAGATTCTTCATTGCTGATGGTGTTAGGCCAAAATATTTTCCTGATGCGTCATTTGGTCTGGAATTTGTCTTTTTTTCCTGATTGTCTTGGTAAGTTTCCACCATTCTGAGCCATCCTGAGGACAACAAAGATCACGGCCCCTTAAATCATTCGACTCTCATAACAAATTCAACAGTGTTAAACTTATCAGAATTTTATGGGAAAATATTATTTTGACAATTGCAGAAGACTTCTTTTAGCATGTTCACATTAGCCGGTTAATACAAACAATATGTTTTAATTTTTCTGAGCTTAGCATTCCAACCTGATGTTTAAAATATAATCTGAGGAATGAGTTCATTAACATATTCAAATAAAAGTCATAAATCAGTCCGGAAGCATGTTTATTAATAGGAATATTTATAACACGCGAGAATATTGAAGTCATGCAACCATATTGTTTAGATGTTGCTATAAAATGTCATAGTTTCTAATTTATGTACTTAAAATATTAAAAATCATTGTGTTGAAAAACATTTAAAGTTTCAAAATGGCCGTTTCGCGCCTAAAAGCCTAGTTCTATTGTCTATTTTTTCTAATATTTTGAAAACGGCGTGGTGAACATATCAAATGGGAGTGGAAAAGTTGTAGCCATGACAGTAATGAAGGTATTTTCATGAGTTTTAAGTTTCCCTTAGCAAAGGTATTTTTCCGAGACGTCTTTCAAATATGAAATATGTAACATTGCATAAGGCTTTAACGTTAGAACAGCAAAGGATAATGGGAAATATCACAAAATGGCGGCTTCCATGTAGCAAAATGTTCTTATTTTTAGGAACATTTATGTTCCCATTATTAGGCACGCTACCGGACTGTAAATGTAGTCAAAGTGAGTCAATATTGTAGGCTTTACTCCTAGAACATGATATCTTGACATGTATTACAACACTTTTATGAAATCAAACTAGCTTCATTAAAAAAAGGAAGAAGATGTTCGTTCTTTGATGAATTCATTCGAATCCTGCTTACACTGAAAAATAGATTATTTCCTTTAACTTCCTTTTCCTTATTTCTTGCTGTTCTACTAAAAATATGTTCCCCCTATTCTTGATTTGGTAATGTTTCTAAAATGCTATATATATTTCATCAAATGAAACATAAACCTCAAGCTTTAAGTTGGATGCATTATAAACAGCCTCATATATAGGGAACCAATAAGCGAACACTGCATCTACAATGCTGTCTTCGAGTCCGGGATGTCAACGTTTCAAGTTTTACAAGGAGGCCGCCTTTTTTGTTTCAGCTGAAGTCTTCGATGAACTCATATATTGTCTTGCTTAAAAATATAACGTATAACCTTGACGTTGTTTTATTATTCCTGGATACTGTTTTGTTTTATTCATATTTTGTATTTGACTTGCGAATGAAACTCCTAATTCACATTAAGAATGTTGATTGCTTTCCTTATTCTAATTGGCTAAATTTAAGTTTTCATCTTACCATTAACAACACAATACATTTTGTACACGCTGCTGTCACTTGTTCGTTTCTTTTAAGATTCATCTTCGTAAATAAAATCGAAACTGCTGTTAAAGATTTATGGATAGGTAGCAACAACACGAGCTTAAAAACATGCAACAAGTCCCATCAAAATCGCTTAGCAATTGTCCATTTTACAGCATTTTAAAGCTTCTAATTAACATAAGTTTTGCAATATTTTGTGAATGCAATATTTTCCTCAGGATGGAACAGCTAGATTATTGCTTATATTAATTTACAATTTTATCGGTCCTACCCCCACATATTTTGAATGAGAGAAGTTGACTATAGTGAGCAGGAAATTAGATACTATTATAACATTGATTAAGATCTACCAGTAGAACACTGACAACTTGAGAACCGTTGATATTTGAAATTTGTGAGTGAAATATAAACAATTGCATAAAAGAATTTTTAGTTGTATTTCTTTTCATGCATCATCACTTTTGCACGTGCTGAAAATTGTACAAACTATTAACTATCTTAACTTAAAGCTCTGTTGTGACCATTTCAAGGCTGTGCTGCTTATAATTTAATGCTCAACCAAACACCATCTCTAACTGACCATGCATCTTTAATGTGTCTTTTAAAGGAAAGGTATCGTCCCCCAAATAAATTTAGAAGTGAACGACACCGAAGTGTCAACGTCATTTCCGGTTTTCAATTTTTCCTATTGATTGCGAGATATCTGCGATATTATTGATCACACATTCGCCGGACAGAACATAGAAGCCTACGTGTGTTGTCAAAAACATCACTAATTTCTCGCAATCAGTAAGGAAAATTAAAAACCGGAAGTAACGTTATCAGCTCGGCGGCGTTCCCTTCTTAATGTATTTATGGGACGATACATTTCCTTTAAGATACAAATCATATAATCAATTGCTCGCCACACAGGGTTGTACCCAGGGTTTCTACATTTCCTGGTAGCATTGCTCATCATGATCCTCTTGACGAACGCTGCTGTATCATTTGGTAAGTTCAAACTTTATTTGTTGCTCATTGTGATCAAAGAAAATCATATTGGCAAGTTGGATGATATAAAGTCAAATATACCTTGAACGATGCATTAGAAATTGATTTAAATAGAAACAGGGATTATTAGCGCGGGTTCACTTTATTGTCAATGTCCTCGCATGATGTTACAGAGGGTGTGTCAGATCTTGTTTCTAGTGGTGACACGCTGTTATTTATAATTCGCATTTTTGCAGATGATTCCCTTTCAGGGTCCACTGCACGATGCACTTAGTTTATCACTAATACCTGCATGTTTTTGATCTAAAGCTTGAATTCCTTTCCCTGGGCCTCAAGACCCTTAAGAAATGCTGGGGCACTTCGAACAAATACCCGGTGTTTGCAATTGAGTACAGACCTGTACTTTGCATATGTGTTAGTTAAAATATGTATCTTTACATCACTTAAGCAAAACACCTCTCATCTCGCCTTCAGTTTACGTGCTCACCGATGTTTTAATGTTGTTTAGTTTGAAGGTTTGCGTTTGAGAAAATGAAATAAACCTTTTCTCTCAGTAATTATCCAGATCAAATACAATTGTTTACTTATACTTTGTATGATGTTTTCTATTTCAAAGGAAAAAATATATTATTCATATTAGGACATTTTTGTTGTTCCCATTGGCCTTTAATATAAAAAAGAATGAAACAGGCTTTTGGAATTCGCGAGGCCGTACGTTTTGCCAAGGCTTAATTCTTAAAGAACAAGCAATACCTTGGGATAATATCAGGTAGATTGGCTCAAACCATATGCAGCAAATCATGAAAGTAACAAAAACTCTTGCCAAAATCAATCTAAGCAATTATAAATGATAAAAAGAACGATAAAAAGAAATCCTTTTGAAGGTTTATTGGTAACGAGAGAAGAATGATTTGCTTTAAATTATTGGATTGAAAATCCATTTTTCCCTGTTTATTTGACTTTCGTGACACCTCGGGATACCTGCGTATTTCATCTACTGTTCATCGTATATCACAACCAGACTTCTATTAAAACCTATGCAGATGGTTATAGCTTTCAAAAACTTGATCATCAGTAGATTGCTACAGATGATTGTAGGGTCATTTATGATTCATGTACATATATATATATATATATATATATATATATATATATATATATATATATATATATATATATATATATATATATATATATATATATATATATATATATATATATATATATATATATATATATATATATATATATATATATATATATATATATATATATATATATATATATATATATATATATATATATATATATATATATATATATATATATATATATATATATATATATATATATATATATATATATATATATATATATATATATATATATATATATATATATATATATATATATATATATATATATATATATATATACATATATATATACATACATATATAGATATATATATATATATATATAGATATATATATATATATATATATATATATATATATATATATATATATATATATATATATATATATATATATATATATATATATATATATATATATATATACATATAAATCAACTTTTTTTGTCAGGTTATCTGTTATCTGCAATGAGTGGATCTGTTGCCATAGCGTTGTCGATCACACCTCCTGTCGTCTTACCATTCATGCTTTTTGGAGGGATGTTCATCCATTTACCGTAAGTTTGATTTCATTTGTCCTTTCCAAGAGACACATAAATACTAAAGATTATTAAAAGATTTGTGTAATGGTATTAGCCCTGCGCTTGAACAACGTATTAGTAATATGCACTCTAAAAACGGAATTGTTCAATTCAGCAAATTTGATCATATTTTGGCCAAATTTGTCGTTCATTTTTTTGACTAGTAATTGATCGGCACATAGTTCACCACGTCGTGGTCAAAATTGTCCATTTCGTTTTTAAAGTGTAGTCGCATCTTGTGTACACGCTTTCTGTCTTACTTAGAAATAATCACTGCATTACCTGTCATTTCTTTTCTTTCCGAATTTTGCTGTCAAATAATTCAAATTCAGATCAGCTCGTGCGAACAAAAATATGTGTTTAGCTCAATTTCCTAATGTACTTATAAAGACATCAGCCATCAAATAAAAAAGAGATGTAAGTTGTTAAGGCATGTTACGCAGCTTTGTAAATGATTCGTTTAATCACAAAAGCAGTCAAGCCAACAATCATAATGTGCCCTATGTTATGTAAATATGTATATGGCTGATGAGCACGTTCTAAAATGACGAAGAGACTCTTCACTTCATTTTGTATCCTATATTTAAATGCAAACCGGAAAATATGTTTAAGAGAAAGTGCGATATCACTTTGCATCTCTTCAGAGTTCATTAAGAGAAAGCTATAAATGGTTTCCTTTACGAAAGTATTTTAAGCTCTAGAAATGTAATATCACGAGCTCTCCTTGAGCTTCACACATTTCTATGCCTGCAGATTTCCGTAACATAGCGCCAAAATGATCTAATTTTGATGGGAATTTAACTTTCCAACAAATACATGAAAACTAAAGATTATCAAAAATATTATGTAATGGCATAAGTCCAATGCTCTTGAACAAATGTATTGGTCATATAGATAAATCTTATGCATTCTCTTTCTTTCTTACTGTAAAATGACCATTCATTAAAGTTCATTTTCATTTCGATTTTATTGTCATATTATTCACATGCTGAGGCTTCATCAGCTTGTGCGAACAAAATTATCTTTTGGCTTATTTCCTCAATGTACTTGTAAATATTTCAGCTATTAAATTATAAAGAAATGTAAGCTGTTAATGCATGCTACGTAGATTTGTAAATGATTTGTATGATCACACAAACTGTCAAGCCTACATTCCCAATGTGTCATGTGTACACATGTATGTGGCTGATGAGCACCTTCTAAAATGACGAAGAGAACATTCACTTCATTTTAAAGCCTATATTTAAATGCAAACCAGGGAATACATTTAAGAGAAAGTGCGATATCGCTTTGCAAATCTTGAGAGTCCATTAGGACTCTCATAAATGATTTTCTTTACGAAAATATTTTGAAGCTCTAGAAATGTAATACAACGAGCTCTCCTTGAGCTTCACACATTTATATGCCTGCAGATTTCCGTAACATAACGCCAAAATGATCTGATTTTGATGGGAATTTAACACTTACTCAAAGACTTACATCTTCGCCTTGATTAATTCAGCGCGTTTCCAAAAACTCGGGGATAGCAGCCATTGTAAAGGAACAATGAATCATCATTTTTCAGCAATCATTTCTGTAGGAACGCGAAACCTGTTACTGGTATTCTTACAACAGGAAGATCCAATGCGATGAAATCTGTGAGGTTGATGTCAGAGAAAATGGACTTGCGTTTGAATTTTCATCAGCAGCAGAACGGCAGAAAAATACAACTTGAAGTTATTACCAGGATTGTTGTGATCGTCCCAAAAGAAAAAACCAAATCAGTTAAAAAGAAGGGTGTCTGTAAAATTAAAACCTAAGACCTGTAAAACTAAGATCTGCAAAACTGAGACTTCTAGAACTAAGACCTGTCAAACAAATACCTGGAAAACTAAGACCTGTAAAATAACCCTGCAAAACTAAGACCTGTGAAACTAACACATGTAAAACTAAGACCTGTGAAACTAAGACCAGGAAAAGTAAGACCTTAAAAACTAAGACCTGGAAAATTAAGACGTGGAAAACTAAGATCCGCAAAACTAAGACCCGTAAAACTAAGACCTGTAAAACTAAGACCTGGAAAACTAAAACCTGGACAACTAAAACCTGAAAAACTAGAACCTGTAAAACTAAGACCTGTAAACTAAGACCTGTAAAACTAAGACCTGTAAAACTAAGACCTGTAAAACTAAGACCTGTAAAACTAAGACCTGGAAGACTAAGACCTGGAAAAATAAGACCTGGAAAACTAAAGACCTGGAAAACTACGATCTGTAAAACTAAGACCTGGAAACTTATACCCGCAAAATAAGACTTGGAAAACTAAGACCTGGAAGCTAAGACATGGAAAACTAAGACCCGGAAAACTAAGACCTATTCAGCTTAGGCCTGGAAAAATAAGACCTGTAAGACTATGATCTCGCAAACTAAGACCTGTAAAGCTAAGACCTGTAAGACTCAAACCTGTAAAACGCAGACCTGGAAAACTAAGACCTGTAAACCTAAGACCTGTAGAACTACGACCTGTAAAAGAAAGACCTGCAAAACTAAGACCCTGTCAAAATAAGACTTGAAAAACTAAGACCTGGAAACGAAGACCTGAAAAACTAAGACCTAGAAAATTAAGACCCAGAAAACTAAGACCCGTTAAGCTAAGACCTGGAAAACTAAGACCTGTAAACCTAAGACCTGTAAAACTATGATTTCAAAAACTAAGACCTGTAAAGCTAAGACCTGTAAGACTCAGATCTGTAAAAATAAGACCTGGAAACTAAGACCTGTAAATCTAAGAGCTGTAGAACTAAGACCTGTAAAACAAAGACCTGTAAAACTAAGACCCTTAGTTTTCCAGGTCTTAGTTTTCCAGTTTTTAATTTTCCAGGTCTTAGTTTTTCAGGTCTTAATTTTACCGGTGTTACTTTTGCAGATCTTATTTTTGCAGGTCTTAGTTTTCCAGGTCTGAGATTTACAGGTCTTAATTTTACAGTTCTTAGTTTTCCAGGTCTTAATTTTACAGGTCTTAGTATTACAGATTTTGATTTTACAGGTCTTAGTTTCACAGTTGTAAGTTCTACATGTCTTAGTTTTCCAGGTCTTAGTTTTCCAGGTCTTAGTTTTCCAGGTCTTAGTTTTCCAGGTTTTTGTTTGTCAGGTCGTAGTTTTACAGGTGTTAGTTTCCAGGGCTTAGTTTTCGAGGTCTTTGTTTTCCAGGTCTTAGTTTTCTACGTCTTAGTTTTCCAGGTCATAGTTTTCCAGATCTTAGTTTCCCAGGTCTTATTTTTCTAGGTCTTAGTTTTCCAGGTCTTAGTTTTCCAGGTCTTAGTCTTCCAGATCATAATTTTCCAGGTCTTGGCTTTGCAGGTCTTAATTTTACAGGTCTTAGCTTTACAGGTCTTAGTTTTCCAAGTCTTAGTTTTACAGATCGTAGTTTTCCAGGTCTTTAGTTTTCCAGTTCTTATTTTTCCAAGTCTTAGTCTTCCAGGTCTTAGTTTTACAGGTCTAAGTTTTACATGTCTTAGTTTTACAGGTCTTAGTTCACAGGTCTTAGTTTTACAGGTTCTAGTTTTTCAAGTTTTAGTTGTCCAGGTTTTAGTTTTCTAGGTCTTAGTTTTACAGGTCTTAGTTTTACAGGTCTTAGTTCTTTTGGTCTTATTTATTCAGGTCTTAGTTTTACATGTCTTACATTTCCAGGTCTTAGTTTTACAGGTCTTAGTTTTACAGGCCTTATTTTTTCAGGCATTAGTTTGTCAGGTCTAAGTTTTACAGGTCTTAGGTTTACAGGTCTTAGCTTTCGAGGTCTTAATTTTCGAGGTCTTAGTTTTACAGGTCTTAGTGTACCAAGTCTTAATTTTCCAGATTTTTTTTTTGCTGGTCTTAGTTTTCCAAGTCTTAGTTTGTCAGGTCTTAGTTTTACAAGTCTTAGTTTTCCAGGTCTTAGTTTTCAGGTCTTAGTTTTACAGGTCTTAGTGTACCAGGTCTTAATTTTCCAGGTCGTAGTTATACAGGTCGTAGTTTTCCAGATCTTTGTTTTAATAGTTTTAGTTTTACAGGTCTTAGGTTTCCAGATTTTGTTTTGCAGGTCTTAGTTTTATTGGTCTCAGTTTTCCAGGTCTTAGTTTTCCAGGTCTTAGGTTTACAGGGTTTAGTCTCGCAGGTCTTAGTTTTACAGGTTTTAGTTTTACAGATTTTAGTTCTACATGTCTTAGTTTTCCACGTCTTAGTTTTGCAGGTCTTTGTTCTACAGATCTTAATTTTACAGTTCTTAGTTTTCGAGGTTTTAGTTTTCCAGGTCTTAATTTTAATCGTCTTAGTCTTACAGGTCTTAGTTGTACAGGTCTTAGTGTACCTGGTTTTAATTTTCCAGGTCTTAGTTTTAAAGGTCGTACTTTTCCAGGTCTTAGTATTACAGGTCTTAGTTTTCCAGATTTTAATTTTACAGGTCTTAGTTTTACAGTTCTTAGTTTTACGTCTTAGTTTTCCATATGTTTGTTTTCTAAGTTTTAGTTTCCCAAATCTTTATTTTCCAGGTCTTAGTTTTCGAGGTCTTACTTGTACAGGTCTTACTTTTACAGTTTTCTGGAATTTAGTTTTCCAGGTCTTAATTTTACTTGGTCTTAGATTTCTAGGTCTTGATTTTCCAGGTCTTAGTTTCCAGGTATTTGTTTTCCCAGTTTTAGTTTTACAGGTCTAAGTTTTCCTCATCATAGTTTTCCAGGTCTTAGTATTCCAGGATTTAGTTTTACAGGTCTTAGTTTTACTGTTCTTAGTTTTCTAGGTCTTAGATTTCGAGGTCTTAATTTTACAGTTCTCAGTTTTATATGTCCTAATTTAACAGGTCTTTGTTTTACAGGTCTAAAGTTTTACAGATCTTACATTTCCAGGTCTTAGTTTTCCAGGTTTTTGTTTTCCAGGTCTTAGTTTTCCAGGTCTTAGTTTCCCACGTCTTATTTTTCCAAGTCTTACTTTTCCAAGTCTTAGTTTCCAAGGTCTTACTTTTCTAGGTCTTAGTTTTACAGGTCTTAGTTCTACATGTCTTAAGTTTACTGGGCTTAGTTTTCTAGGTATTAGTATTGCAGATCTTAGTTTTCCCGATTTTAGTTTTACATGACTTAGTTTTCCTGATCTTAGTTTTCCAGGTCTTAGTATTCCAAGATTTAGTTTTACAGGTCTTAGTTTTACTGTTCTTAGTTTTCTAGGTCTTAGTTTTCGAAGTGTTAGTTTTACAGTTCTTAGTTTTACTTTTCTTAATTTGACAGGTCTTAGTTTACCAGGTCTTATCTTCCAGGTATTTGTTTTCTAAGTTTTAGTTTTCCAAATCTTTATTTTCCAGGTCTTAGTTTTCGAGGTCTTAGTTTTACAGATCTTAGTTTTACAGATCGTAGTTTTACATTTCTTAGTTTTTGGGGTTTTAGTTTTCAAGGTCTTATTTTACTAGTCTTAGTTTTCCAGATTTTAGTTTTCTAGGTCTTAGTTTCCAGGTCTTAGTTTTGAGTTCTTAGTTTTACAGGTTTTAAGTTTTCCAAGTCTTAGTTTTTCAGGCCTTAGTTTAACATCTCTTAGTTTTGCAGGTCTTAGTTTTGCAGGTCTTAGTTTTGCAGGTCTTAGTTTTCCAGGTCTTTGTTTTACAGGTCTTAGTCTTGCAGGTCTTAGTTTTACATTATTATTTGTCTAAGTCTTACTTTTCCAAGTCTTACTTTTTCAGGTCTTAGTTTTCCAGGTCTTAGTTTTCGAGGTCTTAGTTTTACAGGTCTTAGTTTTACAGGTCTTAGTTTTATAGCTCTTAGTTCTATTGGTTTTAATTTTACTGGTCTAAGTTTTCCAGGTCTTAGTTTTACAGGTCTTAGTTTTACAGGTCTTAGTTTTCCAAGTCTTTGTTTTCCAGGTCTTAGTTTTCTTGGTCTTAGTTTTCCAGATTTTAGTTTTACAGGTCTTAGTTTTACAGGTCTTAGTTTTACAGGTCTAAGTTTTCCAGGTCGTATGTTTTCAGGTGTTAGTTTTCCAGGTCTTAGTTTTACAGGCCTTATGTTTTCCAGGTCTTAGTTTTCGAGGTGTTAGTTTAACAGGTCTTATTTTTACAGGCCTTAATTTTACAGGTCTTAGTTTTTAAGACCTTAGTTCTCCAGGTCTTAGTTTTCCAGGTTTTAGTATCACAGGTCTTTGTTTTACAGGTCATAGTTTTACAGGTCATAGTTTTACAGGTCTTCATTTTACTGGTCTTAGTTTTACAGGTCTTAGGTCTTAGTTTTACAGACACCCCCAAAAAGCTGAAATTTAAGCTAAACAATCCACAGTGTAATCAATAAATTAAAAAGTTATAAACACAGTACAGATGGATCGGCCACTGGCGGGTCCGTAAACTTTTCTGAAAGCGTTAAAATGTACTGTAAAGAGAAAACAAGTTATTACCTATTTTTGAACATTAAATCATCTTTCAGTAATTATATCTCAAGGGATAGGCCAATTAAAAAAATTTTACGGCCAAACCAACATGGAACAGCTAAATTTTCAGAAAAAGCCAAATACTTTTTCTTGCGGCCAAACAGATCTCAGAAAAGGCATCTGTTCTTCAGATATAGCTCCTAGAAAGTCATCATACCTACCCCGGTAAATACGTTCATACCATTCGCGTGCAGCCACAACAAGTACAGTAAGTAATCATTGGAGTAAGTAAAAGGGGCAGGAGGGGCAGCCGCCCACCCTTATTGGGCCCAGCAAGCGATCTTATGAAGGGGTCCGTAAGAAAAATATGCCATTATAGGGCCCCACTCGCCCCGGCCGGTAGGGCCTTAGCTACGCCACAGCGAATAAGTCACCAAAGTCACTTTATTCATCTTCTTCTGCAGGGACATTCCTGCCTACTTCAGATGGATCTCAAATTTATCTTGGTTCCGGTTCAGCTTTGAAGCGTTCTTAATAAACGAATGGCGGAATTATGATTATATCGGTGAGAATGACACAACATTTCCACTTATTATGAACTGAGATATTACCTGACAACGGGCAAAGGAAACAAGAATGGAAAATTAGTTTATACCGCCAAAATATACTTAATGAGAAAATTAATCTATCCTTTAAGTACTTTTGAGGGGTAAAAATTGATTTTATGCGATATGAAATAATTTTGGGTAATATAGATCATTTTGGGCGGAAAAGACTAATTTTGGGTGGTATAAATTTATATTACGCCGCATGTATTATTTTTTGGAGGTATAAATTAACGTTGGGCAGTATAAATTAATTTCCCATTTCTGTCTTCTTTACCTGGTTGGCCACTGGCCCAAACTAAACAGACTGATCTCGATAGTTAGCAATCTCTGGCGAAGGTTTTTTATCTTTCCTCTTAACAAGCTACTGCCTGAAACGTGTATCAACATCCACAACATAAATCAACGAAGGCTCTTGTATGATGAAAGAATTAAGTTACCGACTATCCCAAGGAAAGACCTTTATCTTAATATTTATGAATTATAGTTATGACATGTCTATTTCAACAGTTCAAAGTAAACTGAGCGACCAACAGACCAAGGTCACTCAATTTTTGCATTTGAATTCTTTAAATGATGGCAGTAATTTTCAGTTCCATCAAGAAAAAAAAAATAGACAAGTTTATAACCTCGTGTCATATTTAGTAATATATATACTCATTTAGGTTATTCATTTGTCGTGATTTTCATGTACGATGACTGATTGGCTTGGTAGCACTAATGCAAATTGAATTGTTTTTAATCAAAGCAAACGAATCGATCTCGACGTCAACGACTGTATAAAACATACATTTAAACAAACAAACAAACTGTTATTTCAACATAGGTAACTTCCAAATTATATTCCTTACCTCTAGGATAACATTCATGTTGTCAACCCAGAGAGAGCGTTAATTCTATGATTGGGGTCCTATGGGGGAAAAAAGGGCTAATGTTTCACAAAATCAACAAATGTGGTC
The DNA here is from genome assembly GCA_020152595.1 of Chiridota heheva. Classification (NCBI taxonomy): domain Eukaryota; kingdom Metazoa; phylum Echinodermata; class Holothuroidea; order Apodida; family Chiridotidae; genus Chiridota; species Chiridota heheva. Next base: position 991,772 of record JAIGNY010000316.1, on the reverse strand, counting down.
ATGGCAAGTTGGGTTCAGGCTTGCAAGTGTGTGAGGAGAGGAGCGAGTGCGTTAATCGTTAATAGTTAAAACGTATAAAAGTACTGTTTTCCACTGTACCTTCATATCAAGATATTAATGTCCGCATAACAATCAATTCTTACACTTCTCTCCCTTTCTTTTCAGCGTGTCCTGCAAACTATACCACACCATGCATAAGTAATGGCGAAACCGTACTCGAGTCATTTGCGTTTGAAGAGGTAACACTTGATGCAACCACATTCCTTACATTATTACCTGGTTTCTACGTCAATTAAAGCCAATCTACAATTTAAAACCTAGATCGTTACAAATTACATTCAACTTCCGACGACAATTATTCTTGTTATGAATACGATCAAATTAAAAGTCAAGTGCAATTTGCTGTCTGTAATTGGGGAACTATTAACTCGTTAATCAAGTTGTCAATATTCATGGCGATTACGAGGACCGTGCAACATGCATATATTTAAATAGATGAATATAAGGCAATGATAGGTGTTATATACTGTCTATGTATCACGGTATCTCGCCGATGACATCTCGAACCTCGTTTCAAAACCATATATAATGTTTAAAACTGTCAAAAACAACAAAAAACTGAAATTCATTTGAAATAGAACAAAAGTGACAGTATACGAAGGAGAAATTATATTCAAATGTTTGGCACAATTGTTTGAAATCCATTAAAGTCGTTAGATTTGTTCCATTTAAAGAATTTTTATCTAGATTTTCAGATCTTAGAGTTCAAATTTGTATGCAATTTTGTTGATGTATGCCTCTCTATTTTTGTTTATATAAATCAATTATGTACCATATATTTTGAAGTGTTGATTATTGGCTACACCCCAAATCAATAACAAAGTAGAGAAAACTTATTCATTACTTTTAAAAATTAAGAATGAAATGTATAAAGAATTACACAGGGGTTATAACCGATCTTCCCCTTTCGTTATCACAATTTGATTATCCTCTTAAACTGTAAACCCTTAAACGTCTGAGCCTCCCATTTGGAAACTGCATTTTTAAGAAACTTATTAGATGCTTATTTTATACATTTTTCTTTCCTTTGCTATCATTACAAGTTGTGTTAACTGAAAGGTAATACATTGATCTCTACGATGGTTTACATAATTTTACAATGGAATATGCAAATTTATGCAAATTAGCCTATTCAGTAGGCATGTCTAGTGTACAAAACTGCCTAACTTTGTGTTTATGTACTCTCTCGTGGGAAGCAGTTGTGGCATTTTTGACATAATTTATGAAATATTGAGGAAAAGATCTTTTCAATGATACCACTCTTGATGAAATATTCCGATTGGAAAATGCAAATTCGTTCATAACGTCACATTTTCACTTATATCATGACCTATTATAATCAATTTTTACAATATTGTGGGAAAACTATATCGTGAAAATGAAGTTTTCTTGTTTGTAGGCTATTGAAAATTTAAAAATCAATTGTATCATATTTATAAGGTTGTTTATTATATTGTGCATATCAATTAATATGCAAATTGCCTCAAAATAAGGAGTGAAATAAGATATAAGAATGATTTCATGGTTCGAAAAATGCAAATATCAACCCAAATTTTACTCATTTGTTTATAAAAAGGAGTTTCATGACCCAGAAAAACTTTTTATTCTAAAAGTATATATATTCTTACCCAAGATGGTTGATTTGTTTGTAAAATTAGTAATATATACTCCATTATTTACTGTAGAAATGTATGAAATACTATGTATGATTTCGCAAAACAGGTATATGGGATTTACACACTTTAGTCATTAGGCTTGAAAAGAATATTTAAAAAATGCTATCTTCAGAAAGTTGCGATGAAATTATCTTTTCTTCTGAGGTGGCTATACGTGAATGACTTTGACCACTAATAAAATTTAAATTTTTATTCAACTTCATCCTGAATATTCATTAATTTTTGCGAAATTTTGGTAAAAATGTGAAAAATACTCATATTTGGCTCTATTGTACTCTGAAAATCTTAATAATCTTTCAAATGATATACAAATTGCTTCCGTATCAATTTGGTATGGTCCTGAAATAATTTAATTTTTTTTAGTTCCAAAGAGGCAAAAATCATGTCTATTCGGCGTTTAAGGGATAAAGGAATACTTCGGTGAATTGTTTTTTTCGTACATATGATAGAGAACTACTGAAGAAACAAAACTGCTTAAAACACTATGTTGATATCTTGTTCCCTATAGGAGTGATTGTATTTCAAAGATTTTACCAGTTTCTTGAGAAGTGACTCTGAAGTGTAAAGTGTGATATCATAATATGTAGATCCAAGATAACTCTTTATCTATTTCTATAAAATAAAGATTTATTTTATCACTTATGAAAATATGGGGTGGTTACGACCCCCCATTCCACGCCTTGCGCACGCCATTATTCACGAGTGATAACCTTTTGAAATTATTGGAAGCATTTGTTGTCCAATTATTGAGATTATTGAGGGGTATAACATGTACTTTTTATATGAACATACTTTGCCCATTTGCTTATGCACCTTACACTCTAAACGGAAGAAATATAAATCTTCATTTTATAAAAAATCATAAAAATTTATCTTTGATCTGTAATTGTGACATCACACTTTACCCTGCAAGGTCACTTTCGACACACTTGTGAAAAAACTCCTAAACGGAATAAGATATTATCGTAGCTTTTTTGCACCAATCTTTTCCTTAAACAGTCCGGTTTGTACCCCCGATTGGGAGAACAGTTTCGTTCTCCTGATCGGGGATCCTTTACAGAAGTATCCCACAATGCATCTATCCAAATTTAAAATTGTATAGGAATAACATAGGAATCAGACACATTTCGAGCGCGGGGAACTCAACCACTGCGAAGGGTTCAAATTTCACCTTGTGGTTTTCGAGAAATTTGAAGAAAAGTGATGAAATCTTATCATGTGTTACCGTTAGGCAGTCGCTCTTTAACAATTTTTTTTTTTAAATTGTGATGAAAAATAGCAGTATGTAAGGGGGACTGCAGCGTGTAAGAGAGACTGCAGCGTGTAAGAGAGACTGCAGCGTGTAAGAGAGACTGCAGCGTGTAAGAGAGACTGCAGCGTGTAAGAGAGACTGCAGCGTGTAAGAGAGACTGCAGCGTGTAAGAGAGACTGCAGCGTGTAAGAGAGACTGCAGCGTGTAAGAGAGACTGCAGCGTGTAAGAGAGACTGCAGCGTGTAAGAGAGACTGCAGCGTTTGTTTAAGAGGGGCCTAGACCATCAGCCCTGTAAGAGAGACTGCAGCGTGGCGTAACGAGAGACTTTTTGACAAACGCGTGACTAAGATACTTGCAGGAACTGCCCCAAAATGGGAAAAAGTGACAATATTTTAAGCTGAAACTTCTCCCCAGGTCCCCCTCAATATATACACAATTAAGACAAGAGTAAACATAATTTACATATCCTCATTTGCATAAATTCCTTAAACAGGTGTTACGCATGATATGATATAGTTTTTATTTACTTTTTTCTTGTTATTGTCCGTCACTGTCTTATCTGTTAATAATGCAATGCTTATATATTTCTTTTTTTCTTCACAGAGTAATTTTGCGACGGACATTATCGCATTGTTTGCCTTGAGCATCGTTTATCGCCTCCTTTCGTTTTTTGTAGTTTTATTTCGGTGCCGAAGAAAGTCTTAAGCCGTGAATATTGTTATGTAGGATACATTAAAGCATTGGTATCTTCTTAAACTGTAAACTCTTAAACCATTACCATTTAGTGGTTGAAGTGTTATCATTAGTGCCGAAGAAAGTCTTAAGCCGTGAATATTGTTACGTAGGATACATTAAAGCATTGGTATCTTCTTAAACTGTAAACTCTTAAACCATTACCATTTAGCTATTTTAATATGTAGTGGTTGAAGTGTTATCATTAGAATAAAAAGTAAGTAATCAAATGATATATTATATATATTATGATATATATATATATATCTTATAAGTTAAGTTTTGGCTAGAGGTCGGAAGTTAACATTTTCAGAACAAGAGCACTTTTAATATGATTTTGAACTTTCTAAAGTTACTGGGATGTGAAAAGTACAAACTTGAACTTTTATTTTCTGAAGCCTAAATGACAATAGTGTTGTTATGATGTTCTGAGAATAGTCCTATGTATACGTTCCTTTGCTTTTATGAGATTGTTTCAGCTGACGTTACGAGGTCACATGACTTTGTTTACTTTGCTATTTTGTCGGGCTATACTACTGTCGTCGGCTCTACACTTAATTAGACATACATACGTTTGTATGTTGTTATATGAGATTTTTTTGTAAGATAATTATGCCGGCATCTTGCTGTGCCGTTGGTTGCAGTAATAGATAGGTGCGGGGAAATAAAAATACATTTTCTCGATTTCCATCTGCTTTTGATCAACGTTCAAAGTAGGTTTCTGCTGTGCGACGATACGGCTTCATTCTACGATTTACACTAGGATTTGCAGCGAGCACTTTATATCAGGTATGTAGGCTTTGTTCAAAAAATTGCATTTAGTAAAATTCACTGAATTTGTACTGGTAGGTAAGCATGTAGTAAGTTTGTTATATATGTGATAAAACGCAACGACGCCGCTGCCCTGCAAAATGGAGTCCAGTTGAGTTAGAGTCACGTGATGAAATCCCTCTATTGTAATTGATCCAAATATATATACTTTCTATTCAGAGAGGAAATAAAAATCTTAATACTCTGTCTACCACTATAGAAATTACTACATGTCCATTGACCTTTGACATTTTTGTACTATGATGACTGGTATTAGAATATCATAATTTATTATCTATTTTTTGTAGAGTAAAACGTGAGTTCAATTCATGGCAACTTATACGATGATCTAAGCTTTTGAACTTACGCGTTATACATGATAAAAACAAACACACTTGCTTCGAAAAAATGCGGCCATGTTGAGCCCGCCACACACGAGGATTCTTTTAAATTGTCTTTGAAATATTCCTGTTATGCGTGGAGAGTCAATTTGTTTATACTTCGTGGAAACGCCATCAGCAATTATAGGATTTGAGGGCACTCTCAAATTAAACCATGTAGGTTAAATAAAAATTGAAAAGATATGGCCAAAAGGCTATATTACAATGAGGTACGATCAGTGGTTTAACATGCAATGCATTTAATTTCAACCTTTTTCATGAGTGACAGCAGCCAATTAATCAATCAGTGATATCAATCTCGATTGCCATCATCTCAGCTGATAAGCCTTAAGTTTCTGCCATTAGCAGTCCGGTTCGTATCCCCGATCGGGGAAACAGTTTTCTTCCGATCGGGAATCCTTTACAGAGGTATCCCACAGTGCATCTATCCAAATTCAAAATCCTATAGGAATAAGATAAGAATCAGACACATTCCGAGCGCAGGGAACTCAACCACTGCGACGGGTTCAAATGTTTCTTCACGATTTGAAATAATGGCATATCAATTATCTTTCACCGTGCTTTTTTAAAATTCACCGTACGCTTTTCAAACCTTTAAAGAAAAGTGATGAATTCTTATTATGTGTTACCGTTAGGCAGTCGCGCTTTAACAAGGTTTTCTGAAACTATGAGACTGACTTGGGGAATTGTGAAAACTATTTAGCAATTACGTGATAGTAACGAAGTTGTTTTACTTTTTCGAAATTGAATATGAACAAAGCAAATTTTGCTACAAACATTAAATGAAACTACTGATAAACGTCTATGACTAAAACTTCACAATATAAATGGCGGCTTCCATGTATCATTGTAAGCTCAGTGCGCATGCTTGAGTCTTCCGATCGGGGGACTTATTGAGTCCCTCGATCGGCGGTACAAACCGAACTGATTAGCCAATTTGTTTGCTTTTAAATGTTTAAGAAATTGTTGGAAATTTAAATACTTTTCGTTGCAAAGTTACTGCTAAAACACATATCAATGTGCAAAACATATTATTCTACTGCTGAAACACATACTAATGTGCAAAACAGTGCCTTATTCTACTGCTAAAATACATACTAATGTGCAAAACAGTGTCTTATTCTACTGCTAAAACACATGCTAATGTGCAAAACAGTGCCTTACTCTGAGATGAATTTGTTGGCGTTATGTTTTCGCAGAAATTCACAGTCAGGTCTGCTAATGAAACCCATTTTAAAAGGTATTTGGTCTCGTACGTATCGAATCGTTTTAAAATGTGTTTTCTTGTGTATTTTGAAAAAGATTTCATTTTGTATAGATTTCACTTTTAGAGTTTCAGTTTCAGTTTCAGAAATTGGTTCCCATTGGAAAATGGCCCCTTTCTAAAAATGAAGTGCCCATTGTACTTTACATTATTATCTACAGACATATACATATGTCTTTGGGAAATGCCCCAAAGAAGTTGTGCCCCCACTTGTCCAAAGCTTCCTACCCCCTGATCTCAGTTACTGAAAATAATGAGAAGTGAGGACTATTCTTGCTACAATTTGATTGGGTTATGGTAAAGAATCATAAACGTTTTGTCAGAATTTGCTGGGCCCCTTCAAATAATCATGATAAACAACTTAAATACCGTTCTTGTGTTAGATGGTTAAGGTGGAAAAAATTATAAAATGATGAAGTATTATTCAACGTTTATGATTGGCAGATCACATTTACACAAATACTGACAAGCCAATCAAAAACTGCAGCAGAAGTGATGTCGCTGGTATGTAGCAGATTTACTGATGTTGTATCAACAGATCATAAGACTTTCGTGTGACTCTAAATAATGTGAAAGTCTATTCCTGCTAGAATTTCATGGGGGCATGGTAAAAACTCAAAAACACGGTTTGGTCAACAATTGCTGCACCACTTCAAAGAATTATGATGGACATTAAAAAAAAAAAGATTTACAAAAGAAAATACTAAGGTCACTCTGTAATACAACTCAAAATGTGCATAAAATAGCCTGAGATTTTAAACAGTCTGGTAGCATTTCTATTAATGGGCACATAAATGTTCCCAAAAATGGAAACATTTTGCTACATGGAAGCCTCCATATTGTGATGTGATATTTCCCATGATCCTTTGCTATCCTAATGTTAAAGCCTTATGCAATATTACTTATTTCAAATTTGAAATACGTTTGGGAAAAATATCTCTGCTAGGGAAAACTGAAAATTCATGAAAATATCTTTATTACTGTCATGGCTTCAACTTTTCCACTCCCATTTAATATGTTCACCACGCTGTTTTCAAAATATAAAAAAAGAAATAGACACTTTGTTTTCAACACAATAATTTGTAATATTTCAAGTACATAAAAAATTAGAAACTATAACATTTTATCGCAACATCTGAACAATGTGGTTACATGACTTCAATATTCTCGTGTGTTATAAATGTTCTTATTAGTTGGCATACTTCCGGACTGTTAAACATGCTGTAAAATGGTCAACGCTTAACAGATTTGGATGAAATTCTTTGCTACTTTTGTGTTTTTATTATATTGCAAAGCAAGTTAGCTATTGTTGCCTGTACACGCCCATAAACCTTTCATGAATATGTTTAGATAAATGTGTTGTTCCCTACAATAATAACTGATTTTCAAAAATCACTCAGCAGGCCATGTTTTCACATTGCAGATTTTAAGATACAGTGACACGTTCCATTTGAGAGCTATGAAAATAATCATATCGAATAAGCAAAATTAATAGGTAGAAAAGAAACCTGGCAAATTTCATAAAGAAACATTTACATGACACGTGGCAGCTAAAGGTTAATGCCTTCTTGGTGAAGTGCTTCCATATACCTTCGGGGAATTCATTGACAGTTCCGAGGCAGCGCGGGACTTATAGAATTCCGTGCACCATTGCCACTTCGTCTAATCAACTCACCAAATCATTTAGATTATATTTTGCGCTTCACTTACATCGAATACACTTAAAAAGCCCTTTTCAGTAAATATTTTGAGTAGATTACGAGTATAAAAAGTGTAAAATATAAGCTCGTTTTCAAAGTTGTCAAGTTAAGCAGATTACTTTATCTTGCGGATTCATGTACGTGGTTAGACAGTTGCATGGAAAGTTGCAGGTATAATTCCGTTCTTTGCAAGTGCTTTAAATGATATGACAATATGAGCAGGGTCGGTAGAAAAAAAGAAAAGAAGTCAAAGTTTAAAAATTAAAAAATTAACATTTCAAATTTGGAAAGGATCGGTCACTGGCGTTTCCAGGAGCTTTTCTGGGAAGGTTAAATGTGTTAAGAAGCAAAAAAAGTTACTACGATTTCTGGGGAACGCATGCAAAATATCACGTGGTTCGAACGTCATCTGAAAATTATTTGTTCTTTAAGTTCTCCATCAAAGCCTTTGAGAAAAGGGCAAAATCAACCAAATAAGATATTTTATAGCCAAACAAGTCTTTAAATGCCAAACAAAAAAGCCAACCTATTAATTTGAAGATCAGCAAAGCTGAATGATATTTTTTGTGGTCAAAGAAATCTAAAAAAAAAACCCAAAAATTCAAATTTCAATAATGTCAAACAACTTAAAAAAGGCATTTTTTCTTCTTCAAATTTGGCCTATAAAAAGCCAATGTACAGATGTATGTAACACCGTCGACGATATGATTGGAATTCATCAAATATTAAATTGTATTTCGGTATTAATACCCTGTGAAATGCTGTGAAAAATGATGCTCTGTTTTAACATTAAGGGTAACACTGGGCAGCTGGGTGTAACATTAGGGAAATATTACTGTTCAGAAATAAAACTGATCAGCGAAGAATGCCTGGAGATCTGGAGACCAGGATAAAAAGATAAGGCAGAAACGAAAGATCGAGATAATAGAAAATCCCGGTGTGTCTGCAACCAGTGAGTTCACAACTGGCAAAGGCCGTGGCCGTCTTGATATAATGTCCAGCACTGGATGCTTTCGGGACGTTAAACCTTGCTATGCTATGCTATGCTATGCTAAAACTCTTATTGATCTGATTTCTTAGGTCTATTATATTCCGTAGTTGTTTCTGATATATTTATGGAAATTTCTTTGTCACATAAATGTGGGAAGAGAATATGGGAATAAAACTTCTGATTTTTGACAAGATATCATTCCTTATGGATGATTTGTTCCTCAAAATTTCCTGTTACAGTGACATTAAACTTTATTTTAAAGCAGATCCGGAGCCAGATCCAGGGCAACAAATATTTCGATGTGAATTTTGCTGTTCCCGAAAAAATTTACAAAAAAAACTTCTCACACATTTAGTGCCACTAATTTTAAATGTTTATGGTTAAAGTGTGTGGTACGCATTTGAACAGTGTGTCGATTAATCAACACGCATTGGCGTAAGAATATGTTTTTTGGGCAACTCACATTTTACCGCCGTTTCCTATAGAGGGATTTCATCACGTGACTTAAAGTCAACCGGAAGCCATTTTACAGGGTAACGCGTCGTAGCGTTTCACACGTCTTGACATAGCTCAGTCACAACACACGTACAACAACCATACTGCATGCTAACCTGTGGTACCTATTTATCGATATATAGAATGAATGAAAAACGGCTGTCCGATGAAGTCAAACATTTGGACAAGACTTTTTTTGAATCGATATAAGGCAAAGTTATTTGGAGCTGGAATGGAAGATCCTTACAAATTACCTCGGTATTTGTTGTATTTGCCGGACACTCTGCAACGTAAGTACATAGGCTCTACAAGTTCAGCGAATTTTGCTGATTGCAATTTTCATGTTCGCTTCCGATTTTACATAATATTTTCCTTAAGTTTGATACATTAATCGGATATACGAGAAGTAACTTTTACGTAAACAGGTGAACGCCAGCTGATTGTTCGTTATACTCAGACAAAACCTACATACCTGATATAAAGTGCTCGCTGCAAATTCTAGTGCAAACGTATGTATAATTAAATTAAGTGTACAGCAGACTGTTCTTTGCTATATGGCGATGTAACAAAACATGTGAACTCATGACGTCAGCTAAAACATCCCTGCATGCCAAAAAGTCATTTTATGTGCAGGTTGGAGCCAAGGACCACAATGGAAAGCATATTGCCAAGCTGAGCTGGAAATTTTGAAGAGTACATTTAGGTGAATTGACATATCATCTGCAATTAGGCTATGTTCAAAGTAGCCTTAATTTTTCCTTTATTTCAATATTTTTTGCAATTTCTTTTTCGTTGGAAGCGGGGGCATAGATAGGCACGTGCGTGTATATTGCAATACACTGGTTGCCTCGGTGACAGCAGTCATTTTGAAACACCTTAGAAATAACATAAATTTGAAACATATATATAAATATATATATATATATATATATATATATATATATATATATATATATATATATATATATATATATATATATATATATATATATATATATATATATAATATATATATATATATATAAATATATATATTTTATTATATATTTTATATATATATATATATATATATATATATAAATATATATATATATATATATATATATATATATATAAATATATATATATATATATAAATATATATATATATATATATATATATATATATATATATATATATATATATATATATATATATATATATATATATATATATATATATATATATATATATATATATATATATATATATACTTGCCATGCCTGCATTATGTAGCTGTTTGTAAGATGCACACATACACACATACACACACAACACACACACGCCCACACACTATGCTTCAGTTCTAATGCTAGCTACACGAAAGTAAAGGATGAACAGATTATTACCCTACTTATTCTTGGAGATATCGGTAAATATACCTTCAGTGAAAATCATGTTATACTCACAATTTATTCACTGATGCTGAAATAATGTGGCAGATTGAAAAATATTGCCTTTGGTTATTTTGTTTTTATTTTTGTCACAGTCAGTTGATGTTGCCAATTCTGAAATGTTTATTTTCAATTTCTGCTTTTCGCGCCTCATATGATCGACCGTTGTATTGTCTGGGGAACAACGGTACGTTGTTGATGGGGAGCATTCCATTCATAAATGCTAAAGGCTGCCACAGAATCACTTCACAAAAGTTGGAACAAGATAAGCTTTTGATCGTAAAAGTGGATAAAATCTTAGTTTGTCTTTTAATGGCAAAATCCTTAATGGACGTCAAAATATGAAATGCAATTGGGCAATTCTACTTTCACAAATGTTCTACTTGTGCGATGTGAAATCTTAACCTGTATATGTGCTTGAAAGAAATCATTTAAATAAAAAGGTAAATGACACTGGAAAAAGACACTTTTGGAAGGAAATTTAGCTTTAAAATATTCATGAAGTCCACAAGAGCGTCAATGAAACTAAACTCTGCAGAAAATGACCTTTACATGCACTGTCCAAATAAAGTTTTGCTTCCAGTATTACGACCGCCATTATCGGTTAATATTACCATATATTAATGCAGTATATCTCTTATCAATTTCTGCATTTGAAACAATACTTTTTTTGCACTTCAAACCTAACATCAAGCGGTATATTTGTATTCTAGAGGCGTTACTAGCAATGACTTCTGGGTGGTGGTTCCAGGAGGAAAGCGGGCGGAGGGAGGACCATAATTTTTGGACAGATTGGTATATTTAAGTATTCCCTGGCCGGGAAATCAAATAGAAAAATTGATATAAATTCTGTGTTATTGGGATTGATCATAATTAGGCTCGTCAATTGAAAAATCGGAAGGACCATGCTACCAATTTTTTTAGAATCAAGACATGGAAAAAGTTTTCAAGAAAAT
>JAIGNY010000316.1:922500-975000 GCA_020152595.1 Chiridota heheva | reverse complement strand
GATGTAAGCTTAGCTAGCCTAACATATGTGCTTACCCTACTCTTAGTGAAAAGGATAGGCTAAATATATGACCATGATGAACTCAGGATTTCAAGTGAAATTAATGAATCATTATGTAAATAAATTGAAGAATATGTGAGTGGTATCCACGAAAATTACGGAAATAGGCCTAGACTCAAAAATAAAAAATAAAAAATTCAGAATCATGCATGGCATGAACAAAAAAAAAAAACATCCGTCTAGGCCTACTGCTAAACGACGCAGTTTGAACTCCAAATTGAAATGAAATCCGTCTTAGGTCGAAGTTAGGCTCTAATGTTATTGTAATCTTTCCCAAAATTAAACCTTTTTAGCTAGAAATTACCATGTAAAGTATAATATACGTCCACTGCTGTGAAGTAACACTATAGACCCACACTAGACTCCTCGGAAACGATGTAAAACATAACAATTTGGGGAGAAATGCACACTTTTGAATCTTGTCTCGAAGAGAATGACGTCAGATGCCTCCTTAACTGGACTTTGTGGATTGACTTAAAAGTAAACACTTGAATCATTAGTACTGGTGTTAGTATTGTACTGGTGTTTTCTAATAGGTAAAAAAATAGGACCATGCTATATTTAACAATCTCGCACAAGGAGTGTCGCAGAGAGGGCCGGGGTGGGGAGGGTGAATGAATATATTTCTGGGGACCACCAAAGAAAAGTGACCATACAAACATAACCACAGGGACAAAAATCGGCAAAAACCAATGTTTGACAATGGCGAAAAAGGTATAAAATGGACTCAACGGTAAAAACTGGACTAAAAATAGCTGGAGACCATGTATTTAGCTCTTTCGAATTTCTCGAGAAATAAGGGTCTCAAAATTGTTAGTTTGCTCGCGATTCTTTTTGCGGCCTCACACATAAGACCCACGATATATGTCTCATAATCATTTATTTCGAGAATGTACATGTCGAATTGTATCTCATTTCTGCTTGAAATAAATTCCAATAAAAGCTGCAGTTGACACTCCACCTTTTTTTACATTTTGACTCTTTCAGGATACAAATAATTTATTCTGGCAACGATTTTACTCTCGCAACATTTCTATTCGTTTGACGTGTCACTGTTACGCGTTAATCACTCTGGTGCTTTATCTGTTATTATACTCAGTGCCATGCAACACTAAATCTCTAAAAGTCGATGAAATACACACTTATGCTATTGTTCTGTATTTAATCATACAGAACTTTAAACTATACAACACATTTTTCTATTAAATGTTTGAACATTGTGACGTCAGTTAGGAAAGATTCATCTAGATAGGAATAAAGAGATCTTCCCTTTTGGAAGTCATGCATATTATATGTATCAGCACTGAAGTACAGTATGTTACGTAATCAGTGCGCGATATTCAAATTCTTAATCAAAGCTGTCATATATCAGCATATACGTGTATATGGTAAGAAAGATGTAGAGAGATCTCTAGAAGAGATTCGGCAGTTAATGCCAAGTTGAGCAGATCAGTTACTGAATCTAAGAAATTCACATCACAAGAGTCCGCAACTTTGTAAATAGGAGAAAACGATTTAAAGTTAATTTAGAAGATCTTTACGTGCACAGATCTCTTGATTTTCACGAAAATGAGTGGGCCCTTCACAAGTGTTATTCAGATATGTCTGCACTTAATTGGAGGAACCTCTCACCGTAGATCTGCGAAATGTAAGTTTACGCGTGATAAACTTCACTTTCCATTTGTTGAAGGGTCATGATATAACCTCAAATAAAGGAAACTGTTAATTGATTACAGGGAAACAGATAATTAGAGGTAGAATATAAGTGGCCACAGGAGGCGAAACCGGCGGAGTCAGGGTCCCGTGCTCCCCACACACTTTTCTCAAAAGTATAAAAAGTGCGCCTTTTTTTTCTGAGGGAAAAGTGCCCTTTTTCAGACTGAAAAGTGCCCCTTAAAGAAAACAGGTGCCCATTTTCGAGAATGAAGCTGCCCTTTCAAACATTGAAAAACGTTTTATACAAAGACTTTATATCTAATCTTTGAACAAATTAACAGACTAAAATTGTGAAATTTCACGCGTTTGGCGCACACATTATTCCCAAATTCCCAACAGCCCTACCTATTGAAGCTTTTCATACTTAAAAGACATTGACCTCTGCCTCACCTTTATTTTCCCTGTATAATCTGCATAATCTGTATAAATTCTTAAAATATGGCTTTTCTAGAGACTAGAGTGTGCGAGCCACCCCAAATTTCATTAGAAGGGCATCTTTGAAAAGGGTCATGCAGGGCAAAACTTACTATTTGGACCGGACCATTTTAAAGTCACTTTATTATAATTGATCTTTTTATAGACAGATTGAAGAAAGTACATAAACATCAAAATAAAATTACCACAAATTTCACTCGTAGAGTGCCTTTAGTTTGGATTCTGCCCTCTGACTCGCCCAAATTTGGGCCATCTGGTCTAATTTATACTGATATATCGAGCATACATTTATTCTCAGCAGAAACAAAATGGTCTCCTAAATAACATTTATTCTCAGAAAGAAAATAATAGCCTCCTGAATAATAATCTAAGGACCCCTTATTTCCTTCTCACATTATTTTAGACATTAAAATATTCCGTTTCTGGCTAATCATGATGTACAGAAGTCTAAATCTTTCCGATTTCAAAACTCACAATTGACTAATTTTCCATTTTTTGTAGATTTTAATTTAAATTTGTTCAATGACCAAATTTTGGAACAAAACATCTTTTATTTTTGAAGCTGAAAATTAAAAAGAAAAGAAGGGGAAATGGGTCACCAGAGAGCCGTAAATTATGGAAATTTATCCGGAGTGAAGAGGGAGGCATGGGGGGAGGGGGTGGCATGGGGGCATGGGGGCATGGGGGCATGGGGGCATGGGGGAATGGGGGCATGGGGGCATGGGGGTGAACGGCCTGGGGCATGGTGGTTAGGCTTCACACTATAAAGCTATTCTGCTATGCTACATGCTTTAAAGATATGACTGTTGAAAATGCCCCTCAGATCCCCCATTCCCAGATTCAAACATCTTCCATCGCCTCTGTAAGTGGCATGACGAAAAGATCAATAATATAAAGCTTACACGTATTTGATGCATAGCCTCATTTTAGCGTTTTCACATTTCACATGCAGGCTAGAATGACATCAAACCGCAAAATGTATTTTTGACAGGAATTTCACGCTACGGTACAACTTATTCCTTGAAGGGCAGAATTCTTGTCTCGAATTTGGAAATAAGTTATGGAAACAGGTGCTACGTTATATATGAATTGATCATTAAATATATATATATATATATATATATATATATATATATATATATATATATATATATATATATATATATATATATATATATATATATATATATATAAATATATATATATATATATATATATATATATATATATATATATATATATATATATATATATATATATATATATATATATATATATATATATATATATATATATATATATATATATATATATATATATATATATATATATATATATATATATATATATATATACATATATATTTATATATATATACATATATATATATATATATATATATATATATATATATATATATATATATATATATATATATGTATATATATATATATATATATATATATATATATATATATATATATATATATATATATATATATATATATATATATATATATATATATATATATATATATATATATATATATATATATATATATATATATATATATATATATATATATATATATATATATATATATATATATATATATATATATATATATATATATATATATATATATATATATATATATATATATATATATATATATATATATATATATATATATATATTTGTTACAAAGATCTCTGGCCTGAATAAAAAGAGATACATTTTCCGGGTGTGTGAAGTTGATTCCTAGTTCCTAGTCACCTATTCGCTATTTCCTAGTTCCTAGACCATGATTCGATATTGACTAATTTCTTATTCGTCTCTTTATCGTTAATTCGTAGTTCCTAATTCGATACTGACTATTTCGTTATTGTTTAGCAGGACAGCTGGAATGGCCAGATGGAGAATGGTAAATAAATCAGCTATTCAAATGAATATTTGTTACAAATAGCTATGGCCTGATTAAAAACAGGTACGTTTTCTGGGTGTGTGAAGTTTGTTCCTAGTTCCTAATTCGTCATTTCCTAGTTCCTAGTTCCTTATTCGTCATTTCCTAGTTCCAAGACCATGATTTGATATTGACTAATTTCTTATTCGTCGCTTTATTGTTACCAGTTGAACAGCGTATTGTATTTAAAGTAGCCTTGTTCGTTTACAAAATTGTACATGGCTCTGCACCATCTTACCTGTGTGAACTCGTTGACCTATATGTTCCAGCACGTGAGAACTTGCGTTCATCGTCTCAGGTTCTGCTTCAGGAAAGAGTCGCGAGAAACCAGTGGGGATCAAGATCTTTTTATGTCGCAGCGGCCAAAGTGTGGAATGGTCTCCCACAAACTGTTAGATCCGCTAGATACCTGGGCAGTTTCAAAACTGGTTTAAAAACATTCTTTTTTTAAAAACTTTCTTGTTAATGTTGTACTGTTATGTTTATTCCAGGCTGGAATGAGTTTGAACTGTTTTACTGGCTTGTTTTTTGCAAAGCGCCATGAGCGCCCTTTGGCGGATACCGGCGCTTTATCAAGTATACATTATTATTATTATTATTATTTATCGTTATTTCCTAGTTCCTAATTCGATACTGACCTTTTCCTTATTGTTCAGCTATACAGCTGGGATAGAGAATGGTAAATAACTCAGCTGTTCAGGTATCATGGCACATCAGGGCCATAGTATGTTTGCTTATAAACAAAAAGACAAACTGTTAAACTTTCAATCTTAACCGATTTTTATGGACTGATGGAGGTTGATGATTGGTTTTTCTGTTAACAGTTGATCGTATTTTAACGTAGTGTAAAAATATTAATTTCTGATGAGCTTTTCTCCTGCTTTGATTGCTGATAGTTGTCATTTAATGATTGCAGACTGTCTTACACAAAATCCGTAAAGTTGGCAGAATTCAATATCCTGTTCATCCACATAAGCTGTTTTCTGGTTGGACGAGATGGGACACACCATTAATTTGCATCGTACAATATCCAATGACATGGGGTGGGGGAGGGGTGGTGCATATTCTATGCATATTTTGTGATGTATTACAGGGAGATATTGGCATTTTCTTTAGTAATGCTATGTTTTTAAATGTCTATCATGATTCTTTGAAGCGGTGCAATAAATTATGACCAAAACTTTTTGAGTCTTTGCCAAGCCCCAAATATAATTATAGTAAGCGCAGACTTTTCCATCATTCTCAGTGGCTAAGATTTAGGAAAGAAATTTAACATTGTAAAGAATTACATAAAGTTTTTGAGCTGTCTGCACAAAATTTGCATTAATTAAAAAGCGTCGATCAAAAGTACTATTTTTCAACAATAAAAAAAACTGATCTGCACAGATTATGATACTCTTTCATCCAATAAAGAAATTGCTATTATATTCATTGACTTTTAACTTCTGCCTCACATTGCGCTTGGCACATTTAGGCCGTCAACAAGGCCGGTTTGTACACTCTAAAAAGAGAATGGTCAAATTTGACAGAAACATGGTCAACTTTGCACCGGACAAACTTGGTCAAAATTGATCAATTTTGACCATATTTTCTTTCTTGTTCAATTTTTACCATATTTTCTTTCTTGTTCAATTCTAACCATAATTTGATCGGCGCATAGTTGATCATGTCATGGTTAAATTTGACCGTTCCTTTTTTTTTTTTTTTTTTTTTTTTAATTACTGTGATGATCGGTATTAATTTTTAGAGTAATACAGCAAAAACATGAGTTACATTTATCAAAACTTATACGATGTCTAAGCTTTCAAATTTACACGTTGTGCATGATATAAAAAAATGCTTTGAAACTGGGAGCTGTCATTTGAAAGAATGCGGCCCCTGCCACACACCAGGATTCCCTTAAGAATGCCTTTGAAACAAAATTGTTAAAATGGTGTGCGTGTGAGAAAGTGGAAAATAGTGCATCTTCAATTAGCCTGGTATCTGTAACTGGGAAGTAACCATATTTCCTGTTTTTTATATTCCTTAAATTTTTAGTTTCTGGAAGGATTCCCATCATCCTCCAGGTTATATCATCTTGTTTCAGAACAGAGACTTCATAAAGAATGAAGTTTATTTATTGCTACTTTAGCTCTGTTTCTTTAGAATGCCTAGCAACTACATGTAGTCTCAATCAAGTCCAGAAATAGCTTCATGTCTTTTTTTTATATATTTTTTATTATTGATGATTCCTTTGTCCCTGATCAGTGTTGATCCTGACCATAACATCCCGTCATGAAACCACTTTCCTTGTTTACTTTGTACCTGTTTCTCACGGTTTTGATCACTCATTGACTTCAGGGTGCAGTCATAGAACCTGCATTTAGATAATTATTCCTAGTTTAAAACATATCGGTTGCCGTTTGACGTCGTTAGACATGTATATTGGGCCGTAAAATTTTGCAGTATGTGAGGTAATTTTTTTTTTATCTATTCATTGTTCATATCTGTAATAATTATGTGTATTTTAGTCATGCCTTGTTGACTTCAAAATTGGTAAGCTCTGCAACTTGCAGGTGTTAAGATAGGTTATATCATTCATCTCAGTTACAATTTATTACACAGTATATGTGGGGGATATTAACCTTACGTTAGATTGTTTAGTTCTATTCCAATATGAATGCTTCCTCGATGTTTGGGAACAGTATGTAGGCTTCTGTTGTGTACACTGTCTGCATTTATATTCATTGATTGTTTGTACAAAGACATTCTGGGCATGTTTTTTTTATATGATTGTTGTGTGAATAATTATAGGACTGGTGATAGGTAGAAGCAAGCTTGCTTTAAACTGATGTTTGACACTCACTGGATACTTAGTAATCCTTATTTCTCAAAAATAATAATTCGAAAAGTGTGAAAATCATGTTATGTGGCGTCCGTAAATTTATCTAAATGTGTGACGTTGCAAGTTGTAGACCCCCCCCCCTGCTTTAAAATAATAATAATGATAATAATGAATAAATAAATAAATAAATGTCAGCAAGAGCTCGGAAATTTCATCCGCTGATACCTCAGATACAGAAGATTCTTTTGAGAACTTGACGGAGACATTAAAGACCCTCATAGTATACGTGAAAATGCAATCCAATCATGTTCGAGATATTGGAAAGTTAGTCACTCTAAACCAACTGAGCGCGAAATTCCAGATATACGTAGGCCTACATGTACCACAACAAACCCATCGCGAACGCCTTGAAAACACCGCAGATTTAAGATAACTTCAGAATACGTTTTGGAAATAATTAATGCCTCTCAGCCTCATCGGTACATGCACTGATTCATACATTACTCTCGTTTTCGTCTAAACTATGCCATCATGCGATCTATTTCCTAGAATTCTCTAAAAGAAAGCTAAAAGTTTAGGCCTACAACTGGACTCGAGCAGTGCACCACAATCGACAACATTGTATGTGTATAGGCCTACTTACGTACGGAGATCAGTGAAATCACTGTCCAACTTGACACGTCACAAAATTGTAATAATATAAATTAGAATAGGAAGTTAAGTCGTTTAAACGACTTAACATGAGCGGCAAAAAAAGGTTTTTGTAAGATTGTAAAAGACAGACATTTTTTGAACTGCATATTTATAAGAAAGTTGTTCAAAATTTGTTCAAAAATACATCAGCTAATACCAAAATTGCTACATGTCACCAGTCCTTTAAGTGCAATGTTGGTTACCATTTACAAGTATTTTTAGAAGGCAGATGTTGAGCAATTGATTTGGCATTTTGCTTTGTGACCTAATTTAGATAGTCAAATCTTGTCACGCTTTAGTGTGTGAGGTGTGCAAATTTAGTTTGATGTTTTGATTTACAAGTGCTGTAGCACCATGAACAGGTATGGGGAGGGAATTTAGGATTCTAATGTTGACAATATTTGCATTGTTGATTTTATAATCATGTTGCCATGGATACATAGTGTTTGGGACTGTTTTCATAGTTATGTTGTATATAAGTGTCTATGATGAATCTCTCATTTTGTGTTGCATATTCATGTTTTTCTGATAAATGTCAGTGAAGAAGTTATGAGTGACAGTTTACTCATGGGATTTTACGTTACAATTTGGGTATTATTTTGGCTTTTTCAGGAATGGTTTATGTTGTTGTCATTTTTACAGTGTACCCAGCAGAAAACCCCAGTTAAAACCAGTTCAAATGGATTTAAGTGGTCACAAGTTAAAACCAGTTCAACTGTGAATTGGTGACAGGTTTTAACTGGTGTAAACTGTTTTCAACTGGTGTGAACTGTTTGTAACTGGTGTGAACTGTTTTTAACAGGTGTCAACTGGTCTCAAGAGGTATTGTCTCTGGTTTTGACAGGTCTGAACTATTTTCAACTGGTATGAACTGTTTTCAACTGGTCTGAAATGTTTTCAACTGGTCTGAACTGCTTTTCAACTGGTCTGAACTGCTTTCAACAGGTGTCAAATGGTCTTAACAGGTTTTTCAACAAGTCTGAGCTGTTTTCAACAGGTGTCAAATGGTCTTAACAGGTTTTTTAACAGGTCTGAACTGTTTTCAACAGGTGTCAAATGGGCTTAACAGGTATCGTCTCTGGTTTTAACAGGTCTGAACTGTTTTCAACTGGTCTAAACTGTTTTAAATTGGTCTGAACTGCTTTTAACAGGTGTTAAATGGTCTTAACAGCTTTTTCAACAGGTCTGAGTTGTTTTCAACAGGTGTCAAATGGTCTTAACAGGTTTCTCAACAGGTCTGAACTGTTTTTAACAGGTTTCAAATGGTCTTAACAGGTTTTGTCTCTGGTTTTAATAGGAAGCAACTATTTTTAACAGAAACAACTGTTTCTGACAGTTCAGATCTGCATTTGAAAAGTTATTTCAAATGAGGAATTTTACAAAAAACATTGATCGCATTTCCTTTACTGACTCTGAATCAAATATTACATTGTTTAGAGAAAAGCAAAAGCAACTTTAAATGGATAAACTCAATTGGTTTCTTTTTCTTTTTCACAAGCTACAGAACTAATATTATGAACTAGGATATAAGATGCAAATGTTGATGAAAACATACTCTGGAAATGGCAAGATTTTTTTAATCTGTAAAATGTCCAAGCCTTTTTTTGTTATTACTAAAACACATAATGAATAAACTACACTTAGGACAATAGAAGTTTTGAACACATACAAAAAATAAAGATAACACCTAATTAAGAAAAATTATTTTCAACCTGAAAAATTAATACTTACGATCCAATAGCAATTACCTTATACTAAGTTATATAAATACACATGCAATAAACTCTTACCTTATTACAAAGCAAGTTGATAAAAAAATTTACATATACATCCAACTCTAAATTAAAAGATATGCACATTTGGGCATGGCACGTTTTCTTATCCTTTGTCAGAAATGTTTTATACTGTTCAGTTTTTATTTTCTGCTCCCAAACTATGAATTGAAAGATGTGCACACTTGGGAATGACAATATTTTCTCATCCTTTATCAAAAATGTTTTGAGCTTTTGAATTTCTGCTCCTTCCTTTCCTATTCTTTCTCCTTTCCCTTTCCTACTCTTTTTTATTTTTCTACTCCCATCTTTCTTCTTACCTCGCTGAATGTCCTGCAGCTTCACATTTGTTGAATTTGAAAGCTTACTGCCCAGCATTTCCTTTGGTCAAGTCTCCTTGAGACATTCTAAAAAGTAATCTGTAAAAATCGAGGAAAGAGAATTGCAGTGAAATTTCCATGAGTGCATCTATATAGATTTCTACTTGGTTATTAGGAGAACGCTTATCCATTCCAGACACTTACAAGTTCCAGTGAGCCCTGGCTGTGAATTGGAATCAGTATGCTAGCTAATGCGCATGACACAATTCAACCAAATTGGGTTTTTTTATGCAGCCTAACACTAATGACCCTTATGGTTGCCATTGCAAGTGTGGCCTATACAAGACTCAAAATCAACATCATCTTATAATAAACCAAACAGATTTACTTGCTTCAAATTTCACTTCGATGTCTGCAAGTTTTTCTCATTTCATTACTATTTCAAGAGTTGCATTTCGTTGTCATTGTTTGGAAATCCAAAATGTGAAAGAGAACTATAACTACTGTATCCTAACCCTGATGTTATATGACGTAACTCTACACTTGTAGAAAGTTAGTGCAAGTATAAGCTAATTATAACAGTACCTTCCATCCTCTGAAGTATCACCGATACTATCATCAGTGGAAGTTGCTGATGGTTCTGGAAGGCTTCTTTCCTCCATCATTTTGGAAGTAAATGATGATGCACCGAGGTCAGATTTTAACTTCTTCTTTGGCAGTTTGGTGGAGTATCACCTTGAAAATACAGCATACAGTAGGTTTCTGATCTGAAAGACGTAAATACATTATTTTGTGAATCTATTAACTCTTTTCGTACAAAATTTAGGAATTCTTACCTGGTTAAGTTTTATGACTAATTATTTTCACTCTTTATTAAAATTTGTTGGGAGTGGCAGAATCTTTTAAATATATGCGACAAGACAGAAAACTCTTAGATTTTTTAGCTCTGTTTTTCTACATAATTTTTACCATTGTTTTGCATCTTGTTGGCTTTTTCATTTATGTTTGGTGATTTGTGTTATCCCAGTGATCACTTTGTGGACAGTGCTTATTTACTTGAGCTCACATTTAAGTGTACTTTTCAGCATTTCATTGCACCTTTGAGTATAGTATAGGCTTGACTATCCTATCAAGCAAACTCATCTACTAGCAGTCACACCTCATTGATATTTTGATGCTACCAGTCCTTTACAGATGGCTTGGACTTTTTAAGTACTCTGCTGATCTGATCTGCAATCATGAATGGGATTAGCCTTTCTCATTGTGTTGATCAACAAAGGAGCAGGAGTACCAGAGATTAAGACGAATTGAGATTAAGACGAAACACAAAGCATATTAAACTTTCACAGCAGCTTTTGTTCTTACATTGGGGATCTAGGAATACGGGCTTCACCTAGAGGAAGCAGAGGAGGAATCCAGTTTCATTCTAAATTTAGACAAATCCCTACTTGCATGATTCGCAACAATGCTTTCAATAAGATCACCAATCACAGGAAAGGGGATCTCAATAATTTGAAATCTTTAAAGCGCAGCAACGTTTATTATCACTATGAAAGAGATTTAACTATAAGCCCTAATGAATGTTAGATCATTAAACAACAAACTCGATGAAGTTGTTACCTGTTGTATTGATGAGAATGTTGATATTGCGGCAATAACCGAAACCTGGTTATCTAAAACGTCAATTGATACTAAAATAGCACTTAACAATCTCACCAACTTTAAATTTACAGGGCTTGATCGTTCTTCTGGTAGGGAAGGAGGGAGGGAGAGGGGGAGGGGGATTGTTATATAGGAACAATATAAAAGTTACATTGAAACAATCTGGTGAGTTATCATCATTTGAATATGGGATTTGGTCAGCAGTCATACATAATTCCAATCTTACATTTGTTGTTATTTATAGACCACCATATTCTACATCTCACCCGATCAGTTGTTCAATTTTTATGGATCAATTTGCTAACTTTATCCATGATATACACAATGAACACCCACACATCATTGTCTTGGGTGATTTCAACATACATTGGGACAATAAGGCAGATCGGGATATGTTAGCATTCCAAGATCATGTAACAAGTAGCGGTCTTGTACAACATACTAACTGCTTTACCCATAGATCTGGTCATACAATTGACTTAATCCTGACAAAGAAAGAGTTTAATTTTCGTCTGTCAGAACCTGAGAATGTATTCCTAATATCGGATCATGGACTCATCAAACTGCGTATAAATATCACAAAACCACCCATTGTGAAACAGTTTGTCGAATACAGAAAACTGAAAGACATTGATCATTGCAAATTGAGTACAGATCTTAAAGTACTCGTTGATAAGTTAGTGTCAACAGATTACAATACGGATGATCTGGTCTCTGATTTCGCATGTCAATTGGCACTGATTCTAGATAGACACGCACCTCTGGTACGCAAGAGGATCGTTTGTAAGAATAAACCGGAGTGGATCACTGATGACTTACTTATAACCAAAAGATCCGTCAGGAGAGCTGAAAAACAATGGCGCGCAAATCCAAGTGACAGCAATAAGTCTTCCTTTGCAAATTTAAAGCCTACCTATTGTAAACAAGTCAAACAAGCAAAATGGGAATACATTAATAACACTATTGCTACATGTGGAAACGATTCAAAGCAACTATTCTCTACTGTCAATAAGTTAATTGGAAAAACGCAACATAATCCTCTACCAGAACACAAAGACAATATATCACTTGCTAATGAATTTGCTTATTATTTCATGGATAAAATCAAAGCAATTAGAGACAATCTTAGGGACGTTCCATTGTTTGGTCCCAGCATTAGAGATTCTTACAAGCTATCAGTATTTAGGCCTTTAAGTGAGGATGAATTTATAAAACTTATACAGCATGTTAAACCTACCAATTGCCAAACAGATCCATTCCCGGCCAGTCTGTTAAAAAAGCATATACAAGATTTGCTCCCACTCCTTACATTAATTGTTAACACTTCATTAACCACATGATCCTTTTCATTGCTGTGGAAAACATCAGTTGTGTGCCCTTTGTTGAAAAAAACCTCGTTTGGATCACGTTCTTTCAAACTACAGACCTGTGAATAATCTTCCCTTCATGTTTAAGATTGTGGAAAAGGAAATGCTGATCCAGCTTAAGGATCACATTGAGAATGAAAACTTGCTACCTGACTACATCACTGCTTATCGAAAATCTTTTAGTACCGAAACAGTTCTTATAAACTTAACAAATGATTTTCTGCTTAATATGGACAAACAGAGACTTACACCATTAGTGGCTCTCGACCTGTCATCAGCATTTGACACTGTCGACCATACTGTTCTACTACGTGTGCTCTAAAATCAATATGGAATTATTGGATCAGCATTAGATTGGTTTCATGATTACCTCAAAGGGAGAAAAATAAAGGTTCAGGTTGATAAATGCTTTTCTGATGAGATGAATCTTCCTTTCTCTGTCCCTCAAGGAAGTTGTGCAGGTCCGGTGGCATTCAATCTGTATGCAAGTACACTCCGTGACATTGAAGGCAACACACGTCAAATAACCATCGTTGGCTATGCTGATGATCATTCATACTACGATGTTTTCAGTCCAAATCATCCTGATGATGAGATGCAGTGCATCAGGGTCTTTGAAGATTGTGCTAAAATTGTCTCAAAGTGGATGAAAACAGACTAAAATTCAACAATAGCAAAACTGAATATATCAAATTTGGCAACACGCTCCAGTTGAAGAAATGTGTTACCAATGGCATCACCATAAATAATGCTAACATTCATGAAAGTAATAGTATCAAATACCTAGGAGTTAGGCTCGATACTGATTTATCCTTATATAAACATATCACTAAAAAATGCAAATCTGCCATGTACACATTGTATCGTGTAGAGGTCTTACCTTCTCACTTGTCCAGATCATCCCTTGAGCAGTTGGTGCATTCATTGGTGATTTCCCAGTTAGATTATTGTTGCACAATGTTCTATGGATTACCCAAAGCTTCCATATTCAAGCTTCAAAGAGCACACAACTTCTATAATCCTTTTTAGATTATTATGCATATCATACAAATGTGTTAATGAATTGGCCCCAGATTACTTATCTACATTCTTTATTTTAAAGGAAAACAGGTATTCACTTAGGTCCAAGAATTTATTTTATGTACCATTAAGTTTAAAGAAAAAATTTGGTTATCGGGCCTTTTCGTTGGCAGGGCCAAAAGAATGGAATAAATTGCCCACCGATATTAAAAACTCCAGCAATTTGCAATTAAAAAAAAAAGCTTAAGACTTTTCTTTTTCGTAATGCTTTTCAATAATGTTTTTATTCATTGTTTGCCCGTTTTGGTTAAGCGCCGCTGAGTACATTGGTTACCATTGTAGATTTGAGCGCTTTATAAGTATCAATTAATAATTTACACATCACATTTATTTTATTTTTTTAGTAAATAATTTTTTCTTGCATATTTTCATGCTTTAACATTGACGAATGAAATAGTAAAATATTAATATCAATAACTCTTGAATTGGATTTGAGATCATACACATACAAATATAGTATGGATTTAGGGGAACTGCAGTTATCATATAAAAAGAAGAAAGTGTAGCCAAACAATATCAAATGTTGCACCATGGGGTGCTACCTCTTTAGCTACTTCACTAAATAACAAATTCCAGTTGGAAAAGGAATTACACCATTTTTAAAGGAGCTAGTGGCTGATAAACGATGGTGTATATAATATTCTAGACCAGTGACTCCAGGTGGACAAATACACTACAATTATTCTACTTGCTGTACACTTTTGGGGGAAAGGTATAAGAACAACACCCCCACTTTTTGGCTGCCAGATTCTTAAAAACCTAGGTTATTCCTTTCTTGTAGGGCAGTCAGCTAAGTGACGCCTTGCAGTAGCTGACATTTAGCAAGTCAAAGGAAATGTATCGACCAATAAATACACTCAGAAGTGAGCACCGCCGTACTGTATGTGGGATCTATAACATCACAGATTTCTCACAATCAAAATTGAAAACCGGAAGTGACGTTATATTTATACGTTATATTTATGGGACAATACAAGATGTAATTAATGTAGCCATACACCTTCTCTTGAAGGTTACAACATTTACAGTAAAGACAAATGCAGGGACTTTGTTGTTATGTGTCCTTGTAAGCATTTTTTGCCCATAAAGCTCCATGGAAGAGCATGAAGATGGTATGAGGCAGTTAACTTACTATGTTTCTTTAGCTTGCACAGGAGCTAATCCTTTGAACTCAAATGTCTCCTTTCGTAATGTATGTGTGTATTTGTCTTTTCTGGATCTGCTTCCTCCCTTGGTGAGTTATGCTCCTGCTTACAATACTCTCATGTTTTTGGTTGCATCACTAAACCACTCACAATGTTGTGTAGTACAGGAGCACTAAGCAGAGGAACTGTCTTCTTTTCCTTTCGCTTATTATTTTCTTTAGCTTTGTTGACGTAAAAGCTTCTGGTTGTTTTGTTTTTTTCTTTTCTGAAATATGATTAAACAAGATTTGAATGTTGTAAGGGAATCACTGTATTTTAATAACACATCTTGAATAATATTTCAATTACCGTATTTGACGTATTAAGCGCCCCTGCTCTAATAAGCGCCCATGCAACATTTTTTTTTTACTGATATCATAATCTATTTGATTAATATAATACTTAATATAAGACTTTAAATACTCAAGCTAAGTTTTGGTACATTCTTTGCTTATTGTGTGACGCTCACAATGTTTTTGTCTTGGTTATTGTGGGGCTAGTTCACATATATGTACAGGGCAGTTCGAATTACATCCTGAGCGCTTATTAGGAAGTAACTTTGGGCCTAGAAAGTGTTGCCATTTTATTTACATGAACGCTTTGGGCGCTTATTACGTCGCTAACAGTATTTAAGTAAACTATACTGTAGTTCATCATTACCATTTTTTAGAGCTTTGATTGTTTAGCGTGTTTAGCGTGTATACGCTAAACATTCGCAAGTGCCCTAAACATTTACTAAGTATTGAATTAAGAGTAATCATTTTCATAGTCAAGTCTTGCCGTTGAAAATCAATATCATTGATTCAAATCACACACACATTTGGCTAACATATTCCAATTAATGACTTTTACAAACTGTAAAACAGATAAACATAATCCTTTTTGAATGCAAGAATCGCCAATGCACAGTAATCCTCCATAAATGGAGATATTTTGCACTTTAGGCCAGACTTCAACACAAATTTGATTATCAATCCCCAGTAGTTTGCTAACTTACAGGAGTCACAGCGGTTGAATTCATATACTGTAGGCCACACTTGTAGGCCACACTTATTATTGTTAGGCTGCATAGAAAAAACCTCAAACTTTGTTGAATTTTGAATCTTATTTAAAAACTCTTGCATCCATGAAACTCTAAAAAATTGCATGCGAGATAGACATTCCTTAAAAGTCTATTCCCTGAAAGAAAAAAAAGAATACAACCTTTACTTCCGTGAAGCCAGCTCCGCACTCAAAATTAGAAGACAAAGGAAACACTACAAAATATATTTGTCAAATTGAACTATGGATCGTTCTCAAAATGACAAGTGTGGAACCAGCGGAGCCGCTCGAGGATGTATATGTGCAGTGTGAGTAAAAAAATCCTATCCCAAGCACAGAACTATTGTAGATTCTCCTGTGTATGTATGAGATTATGCAAAAATAACCATCACAAGCATAATTTTATCCCAAAAGTCCACAGAGCCACACCAGAGGGTATGGATGGGAATTTGGTAAATTCATTCCAAAAATCCACGGAGCCAAAACAGTGAATGTCTGCTTAAAAATATTGCTCAAGATAAATTCATTCATACTTAAGTTAACAGTAACGGGGTATTCTGCAACTTAGCCTAAGCCTACAACCCCCCTCCCCCGCAAATCCCAAATCATGATCCCGGAGGCCCGATCCTAAATCACGGACCAATCCCCCACCCCCTTCCCCCCACCTCCCTCTCCCCTTCCCCCTTGCCTGCAACTCCCAACTCATGATCCCGGACTGCCGGAGGCCTCCCTTTCCCGCGCTTCAAATACCAATCCTATTTAACACTGACCCACACGTGCACATATTTTCTGGAACTGCCCAATCTGATAATTTACTGAACAGACTGTATATTGCCTAATCTAAGTCTATTAGTATTACATAACACTAGGCTCTTAGTAATATGTAATAACATGGTAGGCAAACAAGATTTGGAACAAAATAAATTGAATCAGATAAGGAATTTTAATTGGAATATCTTCACATATACTTTTCATAAATCAGCTAAAAATGTGTAATTTTGAAAATATTTTTTTAATTTACATCATAAAACTCACCCTGGTTGTAACGATGTATACATGCTCTGATTTTCTTTGAATTTTGAAAAAGCTTTGTAATCCGTTTTGAACAAGAATTGGCAGTTGCACGTGGTGTAACAATACTAATACCAGGCCTATTAAGAGTGTGATAAAAGTACGTCACAATTCTCAAGTGTTTTTTAGGTTTTCGATAAGTAGGGGCCCACTAAACTGCAAGTATCAAACGTGAAGGAAATAAGACTTTTATTCCATTTTAATTTTATTGATATTTCGTAATTATACCCCACAAAGAAATATTTATATTCTTTTCTTCCCATAAACTTTTTGGAAAATATTTTAAGTTCCTTCTTCTTTTTCGGATAATTTTCTTTAATTTTGAGAAGGGGAAATCAAAGTTTCAAACTTCAATTCTATCTACCCCCCCCCCCCCCACCTCCCCCTCTCCTCCATTCTTTCCGCCCAAACAATGTACATATTGCAGCGGCGTATGAAGATATTGTAAATTGGGGGCCAGATTTAATTTTTGTCTGAAAATGGCCAACCTACAAAAATGTAAGTCTTTTATCTTGGTAAAGCTATATGAAAAGGGGAGGGAGAGATAACTTGCTTAATTTCCCGAAAATGGATTTGGGACATTAAACGAAAATTGAAGCAAATTTAACAAGAATTTATGCAAATTTTACGAAAATTAAAGCAAATTTCCAAAAAATGAAGCAAATTTGCAAAAATGAAAAAAAAAATCCGAAATTTACTAGAAATTTTCCAAAAATGAAGACAATTTCACAAAATTTTAAAGAAAATTCACTAAATTTGATGCAAATTTCCTGAAAATGAAGAAAAATTCCTGAAAATGAAGGACATTTTACGAAAATTGATGCAAATTTTCAGATGTAAAATGTATTTTCCAACTGTAAATCAGAATTTCCATTGCGGAGAAAATTTCCTGTCAAGACTAACTAGTTTTAACAAGGACTTGTAAAAGTCCATGTTGGAAACAATAAATGCCTGTTGATTCCAGTTAAGCATAACTGGTTTTAACAGGGATTTGCAATAGTCCATGTTAAAAAAAAAAGGCCTGTTGGTTCTACTTAAACCTTTCTGGTTTTAACAGGTGATGTGTTCATTACCATTTAAAATAGTTATGACCAGTTAAAAACAATTGAGACCAGTTAAAAACAGTGAGCATTTCAACCGTTTTTTTTCTGCTGGGTATTGTTTTGGCTTAACTTAATTGGTTGACCAAACCATATTTTTCAGTAGTTTTGATTTACCTTGGTTGGTTGATAGTGCTATTTCGGTTTTGGGCTTGCCTTAAGCTGGTTGACCAAATTGTCAGCGGGAAACGGTATACTGTTTATCATCTGTACATTCATGACATTCTTTTGTTTTTTGGTTTGTCCTACTGAAACTAGAGAGATCTTGTGTTTTAATGATTCTAAAGTTACCAAAGGTCAGGTGTTGTTGCAAAAGGCACGTCCTGATAAATGGGAGTTGAGACTTACTTTAGATCATTTTGTGTGTTAGATCCAGGATTTGCAGATTAGGGATTTATTGTGTGTTTTTGTTAATTTAAATTAAATGGTGAATAACATCAATTGATTTAAATACCCCTAGTAACTATTCTAGGGGAGCTGCTTGACATTGTTACAGTTCATTTGTACTAAATTTGTGTTTGAAACATACAAGCATTTCTTACGTCATCAGTTGTGGAATTATTTTATGTTAGTCTGTATTAATAGTTAAAGTATTCATTTATTGACTTTGGGGCTAGAGTATGCTTTGCGGGCTTTTATTAGATTCCTCAGTTATATTGTATTCTGAGATGAGTTTAGGAGTATGTCTGGTTTAAATACCTGGAGTAAGTTTTCCTGTTGTTTTGATGAGACCTGTCATTTGTATGCATAGATTGACATTAACTTGTGTTTTGCTGTTCATTATATGGCATTGTTTATGGTCCACCCTGCTCCTCATGAGAACAAAATGTAGTTTCTTTTTTCTTTTATGAAATCTTAATTAGCCTCATAAATGAAATACCTTACATGGATACAGAACACGTAATGATAGCATAGTAAGCAATTGTCCTGTTTGGCTAATGACTGGTGCTTATCAGTCAGAATAGCTTCATTCTGAGATGCATGATTATAGCTAAAATCCCAGCCTCTTCTTCACCAGGGAATTAAGCCTTAATGGGGCCTCTGGACTCCACGCTGAAAAGAAGCATCGCTTCGCGCGCTTTAATGTGCCCCTCAACAAGTCTAGCACCCTGCCCCTTTTTAAATAAATCTACGGGTCTGATTACTTGTGTTATGCTGTTCATTATATGACATTGTTGATTTTACCTCATGTTTATTAATGTTCCTACATCTTATCTTTCAGTCTTACGTATGCGTGGATGCAGGCGTAGTTAAGCCACCACCCTCTTAGTTTTCACCCTCTTAGGCTTAGTGTGTGGCTTGTTTTATTATATGGATTAAATTGTTGTTTTGATGATTTTTATTCATAATTGATTGAAGGCCATTTCTTACCAAGACGTGTTATTTACGTATTTTAGTGTTACTGGCCTATTGTACCCAGTAAGCTGCTACGCCCAAGTGAAAGAGTATGTGATTCGTTAATAAAAGGAGACATGTTATGTTTGATTTCTTTTTTGTGTCTTATGTTTATTTCAGTGTCACTACATGTGCTACTTTCATGGTAGGACTATTTGATAGAATTGATAATACTTCAGCTAATGTTGCCTCTACACGTCAGTATACCTTTAATGATTGATATTATGTCTAAAGAAATGTGTCGTTCTCTGCAATAATTACTGGTTCCTGAAATCACTCGGCACGAACATTTTTGCATTGAGATTTTGAGATACAGTGACACGTTCCATTTGAGCACTATGAAAGTAATCATATTGAATAAGCGAAAATAATATGAGAAATGAAACCTGACAAATTTTATAGAGAGACATTTACATGACAGCTAGAGGTTAATGCCTTCTTCTTGAAGTGCTTTCATATAACTTCGGGGAATTCAATGACAGCTCCGAGGCAGCGCGAGACTTATCGAATTCCGTGTACCATTGCTACTTCGTCTAATCAACTCACCAAATCATTTATATTATATTTTGCGCTTCACTTACATCAAATACACTTAAAAGCCCTTTTCAGTAAATATTTTGAGTAGATTAGAGTATAAAAAGTATAATATAAGCCTTTTTCAAAGTTTTTAAACGGATTACTTTATCTTGCGGATTTATGTACGTGGTTTGACAGTTCAATCAATAATTTGTAGGTATAACACTTCTTTTGCAAGTGCTTTAAACTGTTAAAGGGCTTGACCTTCTCAAGCCCAAAAAACCAAATCACTTTGTAATAAAAACCCAATTGAGCCTAAAATAACCAATTTTTTGAAAGTGATCGCGGCCACTGGCGGATCCCGGGGCTTCTATGTTAGGGGTAAAATGTTGTAAAACATTGAACATATGAAAATATCACGTGGTCTGAACGTCATCGTAATTTTGTTTTCAAATTCGTCTTCTAAAGAGCCAACGCTCAGACGCTGGGTATGACACCGTCGACAAAATAATTGGGAATCATGAAGTAATAAATTGTATCTCATTATAGACTTTGCTTTAAATGCTGTGCAAAATGGTACACTGTTCTAACATTAGGGGTACGTACGGGAGACAGTGTTTAAAAAATGAAACCGATAAGCGAAGAATGTCTGGAGATCAGGCTGTAAAGATACTGAAACGGAAGGACAGAAAAATTGAAATTAAGTTCTTATTAATGTGTTTTTTTTCCTCAAGGCTATCGTATTGTGTAAATGTTCCTAATATACTTATAGAAATTCTTTTGTCACATAACCCTGGGAAAAGGATTTCCTGTTGTATGGGAATAGACTTCCGATTAAATGTTATTTGAAAAGATATATTTTCTGATGGGGGATTTTGTTGCTCAGAATGTCCTGTTTCCAGGTAACAACGACAGTAAATTTTAATTTCAAGCAGTAGCGGAGTCTGGTTTACTCGCCCGGGTGGATAAAAATCGACATTTATTGTCGATGTTATTTTTGTTGTTCTATCAATATTATTTTTCTTCTCCGACTTGGCGACGCCACTAATATTAAACTGTTGAGTATGGATGGGTAAAGGATGGTGATACGTGGCACCAGACCCCTAGCTTTGCTGTTTCACAGGAGCGGCCCGCCCCGCCCCTCCGTGGGCCCGCACTGCCCCCTGGGGGTACGCCTTGCCCCTCATGAGAAAAAATGTATTTGTTTTTAGATTTAGTTTATTTTTTATTTTTTAGATTTGATTTTGTTTTGAACTTAATAATCTTACTTAACATCATAAATGAAATACCTTACATGGATACAGAACATAGAATGATAGCATAGTGAGCAATCATCCTGTTTGGCTAGGTAATGACTGGTCCTTTTCAATCAGAATAGTTTAAAATCTCAGAGCTTCTTCACCAGGGGATTGAGTCTTAAGGGGCCCTTGGACTCCACGCCAAAAAGACGCAGCGCTTCACGCGCGCGTTAATGTGCCCCTCAACTAGTCTACCACCCTGCCCCTTTTTAAATCTAGCTAGGGGTCTGCCGTGCGTTAAAATGTGTCGACCACAATCTGGATTCAAGTTAGGGCTACAAGGTGAAACATATTGCCAGGCACGTAGCCAGAACTGGCAATTTTGGAGAACACATTCAGGTGAAAGGTGAATCGACATATTATGTTCAAGATACTCGTCAATTTTCTTTATTTTGATATTCTTGACAATTTCTTTTTCTTTCAGAGCGGGGGCATAGATCGGCACGTGCGCGTATATTGCAACGCACTTGTTGCGTTGGTGACTACAGCCAATGTGTGTGACATAAATTGAAAACACCTCTGAAAGTTATTCACATGCCATGCCTGCATTGAGTAGCTGTTTGTAAGATACGCACACACACACACACACCCACACACACACACACACACACACACACACGCAGACACACACACACTATGCTTTTATGTTCTAATGCCAGCTACATGAATGTAAAGGATGAACATTATTACTACCTTACTTACTCTTATAGATAAATTTACTTCTAGTTATACCTTACCTTCCATGCTATAAATATGCAATCTGGTCACATGACCTGATTCTAACGCACTTCTAACCGACTTTAAACACGTAGTTACCATCCCAGTCCCGACCTCCATATGACCTCTACTAACCCTAACTTCTTTTCAGTGCCTTGTTATCACAACATCGCTGGAAGTGGTCATATTTTCTTTTATAGATTTACCCTTTTTCTAACAATCTTCACCCTTGCAGATTTTTACGCCGCTCTATCTTATCCGGTTCGCCTTTTCAAGTTTTCTAAGGTAAGACGAGGTAGCCATGGGTCCGGGATTTATTCGGTCTGACTCACAGGACTTTCCCGTGTAGCCTACGTTTAACAGTTTAAGATAGAGTGTTTTTGTCTCCATCCGTACAAAGCGGGTGGCTAGTTCGAGAGAGTTCCACTCTCGCGGTGGATGTTTTTAGGCCCTAGAGCACCAAGTGTGCCTGTCTAGTGGACCACTTGCCTCTGGGTTTAAGTGTTTTTCACCCTCGGTCTGCCCTTCCACGAGGAGAGCCTAGTATTATACTATGCATTGTATCAACATGTAAGGATATCTTCAGTACAGGTCCTCGTATGCATTAGGCCAATTTCTTCAATCAATGTTGGCGCATGCGTATTGGTTCGGCTTCTTACAGCTCCAATGTGCTACAGTTGTTACAAAAGAGCCTTTATCTTATTTAACGTTACCAGTACATATCGTGTATTCGTTTTCCTCGCATATAATTAAGACAAAGTTTTTAATTTTCAAGCTTGAATTTTGAGCGTTGGAGAGACCTTCAGGGGGTTTCTCCGACGCCCTCTTTACAGGAGATATAATCTTTTTTTTTCTCATCACAGAAGTTATTCAGAGGTTTGTGTTTTCCACGATACCCCTACGCTTTTAAAGAATTCACGTTCGGTGCATTTTCTCGGGTTTAAAAAAAAATTCAGATATAATTTTTTCTATTTTTTTTTTTTTGATGTACTAAATTGCCTCTCTATCTTTGACGAAGGGTCGTAGGTACATCCCGTAGGAGCGCCTTGGTGTAAGTGTATATGTATGCATTCATATATACATTTTTACTTTTCAGATAAACGCCAAGAAGCGACATAAATCAATTAGTCTCAGAGTTTCTACTTACGCCATGGCCACCGCCTCGATAGATTACTGAGTCGTGGAGGCCTGTGTTTGTAGTTTACTTTGTTAACTTTTTCCTGATTAACCCCCTGGAGGCCTCTGACTTGATAAATTACTGAGTCGGCAGGGCCACGCTTGCGGTCTATCAGACGTAAGTTACCTGAGTCTATATTAATAAGGTAAGTGGCGTCTTAGACGTCACTTAGAATAAACCACTATAAAGAAGCGCCCCCTTCTCGATAAGATTACTGAGTCGTGGGAGGCGCGTATCTTTAATGGGTAATCCCTTTGTACACCGCTGTAGTCTACGGCTCCGCGATAGGGACCGGTAGGGCCACGTAAAGGCGGCGCCCAAAGAGATACGTGAGTCACAAGTGATTTCACGTGTCCTGTCTGATCCGTGCGGCTCCGGTGATTGAATCTATACGGTTCCACGGGTCCGTGACGGCTCCGTACGGATCCATTGGACGGTTCCATACGGCCCCACGGTCCGTGTTAGCAGGTCCATTGGACGGCCCGTGTTTACGGGTCCGTTGGACGGCCGGACGGTTCCATACAGCTCCGTGGCCTATGGTTTTACGGGTCCATACGGCTCCGGTGAACGGGTCTGTACGGCTCCATAGTTTTGTAACGGGATAAGGTACACCGTACGATTAACCCGAAAATATACCCACTAGCTACGAAGCTACGTGGTCAGGTGACAAGTGAAAATCTTCGCAAGAGGTATAGCACCACGAGAGCCATTTTCTTGTTGGTCCCGTAGCAATTAGCTACGCAGTTCCACGGCCGTGTGAACGCCATTATTAAGATTGTCCGCGTTGAACGTTACAGTTCCGCAATTATTTTTACCAGTACCATGGACACGGAGGACAGGTCTCCAAGTGTCGGTGCGTAACGCAACCAAGATGTCCCGCGATGCATAGCATGTACAAGTTTCTTTAAATTACGCTCCGGTGACATCCATCTCACGTGTTACTCGTGTAGATTATGCTGCGAATCCAACTCTTGTACTCTATGCAGCGGCTGGGATCAAGCGGCGTGGTCGGAGCACAGACTCATCGCGTCCGGTACTTTCAAAAAGCGGCCGAGAGAAAGGAGAAGTGACGGTCAGATAGGCCGTCTTCGTCTCCCCCACCCCGCCGCCACCCAGGCTTAAACCGCAGCCCGCTTTCGCCCGGGAGGGAGCTGCGGTTTAGCAAGGCACCCGACGACGGGCCCCGCAGCTGAGTAGGCGTACGCTAACACGTACGCTAGTGGTACCAAACGCTGTGGCGGAGCCCAACCCTCCCGTCCCCCCGGTGAGGTATCTTGAACGAGGCAGATCCCGGAGGAGGGACGGGGAACGGGATAGTGCATACAAGGGGAGACAAAGTCGACGTCACCAGTCCGCTTCCTCCTCTTTCTCTTCTTCATCCTCCCCTAAACCCAGGCGGAGGCGAAGGAAGCGACACAGGGGAAACCCCCTCGAAGATCCCACCTTCCAGGACACACTCAAGAAAATACTTGAGACTTTGGTGGCCCGGCGCTGGAGCGGAGGTTACCACCTCCTGCACCTCTCCCCCGGCAGCTGTCACTGCCGCGGCATGGCATCCCCCCGACCCTGAGGTCTCGGAGGAGGTCTCGATTTTTTGGACGATATGAACCCTTCGGTGGAGACTCCCGACACGCCCACGGCACGGAACCACCCCTCAGAAGGGGGGACTCCTCCCGCCGCCCCGGTTCAAGCCGTCCCCAGTGCCGCAATAACAGTGCAGACCGCACTAGATAAGACCCCCGTATTCGAGAAATACTAAGCCAACTGCTAGATAATTTCCCATTGATGCCCCCCTGGTGAACAGGGTTCGGCATTGGGCGAGGACCCCGGACAGGGACTGGACAGCCTACAACAAAGAAGTTGACAAGGCCACGTGTGTCCAACCAGCTGCCTATCAGGCGCTAATAAACACCCCCTTGATTCCAGAAGGAGTGTGGCAACTCCTCCGTCAGCCAGCGAGCGGCACCGCAGCGGTGTCCAGCTCCGTGGCCAGGGCTGAGAAATTTCTTAACCATGCGGTCCAGCGGAGGGAAGATTTCCTAACAGCTGTTGACCGGCCCGTACGGCGGGGTTTTAAATACCAAGCCCTTGTCGTATGGGTAATAGAGGGCTTTAACTCAGTTTTGCGTAGGCATCTACCAGCTGACGTCCTTAAAAAGACCGCACCTTTGTTAACCGGACTCCCGGATTTGCTCGACGCGACAGTTCACCAACTATCCCGAGCCTCCACAAAGGTAGTCCGGGAGAGGCGCGATAATGTGATCTCTCTCCTTGGACTCTCTGAAGCCGCTCACACGGACCTTCGGCACTTACCAACAGAAGGCTGGGACCTTCGGAAGATTCAGAAGCTGTAAGCGAAGACGAAGTTTTTTTCTTCTCTTTCCGCGCGTCGCCGCCCTTCGGCCCCCGTACGGGGCTGGGGTGCGTCTAACCAGAGACGGGTCGATCGTCGCCATAATGCAGTAACGGTACCCTATAAAGCTTTTTCCTCTTGCCAGAGGCCCACTTTGTGGACCGGCAGAGTGAAAGTGGCAGAGACCGGTCAACGCTCCTTCCCTTCTGCACGCAGAGCGGGAACCTCCTCCTTTCGAGAGAGGGGAAGGGCAAGGGACAGCGTTTTTGACCCACCCCAACGCCTCCGTTGACGGGTGTTCCAGTCGGGTGGCGTTTGGAAAATTTTCAGAGGCATGGGAGAGAGTCACCACTTACAAATGGGTGCTACGAACCATTCGGCAGGATTACCGTCTAAAGTTCACGATACCCCCACCCCCACGCCTTACCTGA
Organism: Chiridota heheva; assembly: GCA_020152595.1. Classification (NCBI taxonomy): domain Eukaryota; kingdom Metazoa; phylum Echinodermata; class Holothuroidea; order Apodida; family Chiridotidae; genus Chiridota; species Chiridota heheva. The sequence goes on along the minus strand of JAIGNY010000316.1, from coordinate 948,824 downwards.
GCGACCACGCAGAGCTGTTGAGTACATAAATCGGGGAGCTGCTGGCGGAGAGCGCCATCACCCCCATTTCGAATCCTCCCAGGAACCTCGTATGTCCACGTTTTTCTTGGCCCCCAAGAAGGGGAACAAATGGCGCCCAATAATCAATCTGATACCACTCAACAGGTTCATTCGTCCGTTGAAGTTCAGGATGGAGACTCTTCACTCCATCCTCCCTCAGTTCACAAAAGGCTTGTGGGCCACCTTCGCTGACCTCGGGGACGCATATCTCCATGTGCCGATGTTGAGGGACACAGGCGTTTTCTTACGTTTCAATTCAAGGGAGTTACGTACACATTCAGTGCGTAACCCTTCTGGCTATCGACTGCCCCCAGGATCTTCACCCAGATAACAAGAGTTCTAGCGGCCTTCCTACGAAAACAAGGCATCAAAATCTTCATGTACCTAGACGGCTGGCTGGCTGATTGTCGCAGTAGATGCAGCCACGTCGCGGAACACACAAACGTAATCATAAGAGTGGCACAGGACTTAGGGTGGGTGATAAACCTCGCCAAGTCCAATCTAGTTCCTTATCAAACTCCCACTTTTCTGGGAGCAGTCTTATACAAGGTCGCATACGACCGACGGAGGAGCGGATCCTAGCTGTGAGGGCGGGAGCCGACGTCCTTCTCTCGCTACCGGCGTCGCCGACGACAGCTTCGCTAGTATTCTTAGGATACCTAGCCAGCCTAGTAGATGTAGTCCCCATGTGCAGGTTTTACTTGCGGGATCTACAATATTATCTACTAGATCATTTCATACCATCCAGACGGGACCTCAGTGTCCTCGTCCCCCGTACGCAGGCGGTGGTCCTCCACATTTTGTGGTGGTACGTCCACTCTCACCTGTCAGTGGAGCGATTTTTCCACCCGTCAGACCTTTAGTGTCAGTGGTGACCGATGCGTCTTTGACGGGGTGGGGAGCGCATTTAGCGTGGTTCCAAGTCGCGGGATTTAAGACGGACACTTGGTGCGGTCAGCACATCAATCTGTTGGAATTAGAGGCAGTACGCCGGGCTCTTGTTCATTTCCTACCACGGGTACGGAACAGGACTGTTCTCATACGCACCGAAAACACCACGGTAGTGGCATTTATCAACAGACAGGGAGGCACGAGATCCAGTAGTCTTTGGATCCTTGCCAAGTCCTTTCTGTCTTGGTGCATGGCGAACAAGGTCACACTCCAGGCAGTCCACCTGCCAGGCAAGGAGAACACGATCGCGGATCTGTTAACCCGCCTCCAAGGAGTCCTCACATAATGGGCCCTTGGCATCTGGTTGACCTTCAGTCTCTCAAACATAGATCTGTTCGCGTCCGTGGACAATTACAAGCTACTAATTTTTTGCGCTTTGACACCCAACCCGAGGGTCTGGAAAGTCGACGCCTTCACGATTAGGTGGACCCACTTCGTGGGGTACGCCTTTCCATTGTTCCCTCTGGTACCAAGAGTACTGGGCAAGGTAATGTACGATCAGTGTCCCATGTTTCTTCTTGTAGCTCCCAAATGGCCCGGCCAACTGTGGTTTCCTCAGCTGCTCAATCTTGTCGCAGGTTTCCCGTACGAGCTTCCGGTCACGGACGAGTTAGTCTCAATCCTGGGCTCCGGCAAACTGCGCCACAATCGAAGAGCACTCCGTTTGACTGTGTGGCGTCTATCCGCGAATTCCTTGTGTCGCAGGGTCTTTCAAAGGCAGCTGCCCAAATGGCAGCCCGAAGTCGGAGGTCTTCCACTTTGGGGATGTATGCTTCCAGACTCGGAATGTTCCGAGACTGGTGCCAGGATAGATCGGTTTCTCCGCATACGGCGCCTCTTGGTGACGTAGCGGATTTTTTGTTGGTCCAGTTTAACCTTAATAAATTCATCACTACAGTCAAGGGGTTCAGGACAGCCATAGCAGCTATCCACTGGGGCTTTTCTAGATGGCTCGACCGCCACCGACGCACAGCCTCTGGAAAGATTGATTAAAGGAATGTTCTTACAAAGACCTTCTGTTCGGAATCTCGCTCCCCCTTGGGCTATGCAGGTGGTTCTGGAGACATTAGCACGGGCTTATTTGAGCCTTTGCCAGAATGTCCACTCAAGGAACTGACGATCAAAACGGTATTTTTACTATCCGCGGCCTCTGCTAGACGCAGAGGCGCCATTCACGCGCTTCCGCTCAAAGAGGGTAATATTCGCTTTGAAACGGGAAGCGTTCGACTCGTGCCCCACCCGGCCTTTTTAGCCAAGAATCAGACATTAAGAGTTTTTACCGGAACCTCTTTTCCTTCTGTTGCTCGCTACGTTTTCTGACACGGCAGAGGACAAGGCCTGGTGCCCCGTTCGATGTCTTAAATATTGTATTAAACGTACGCAATCCTTTCGGAACGACGTCACCGCCTTATTCGTGTCCTTACAAAATCCACATCGCGCCGTCTCGCGTGATACGATTTCACGTTGGATTGTTCAGGCAATCACGTACACTAAATCCGCGTTATTCACGGAACGTTCGGTTAAGGCACATCAGGTACGAGGCATAGCTACATCACTTGCGTTTTTTGGTGGAGCTTCCCTCGACGAGATTCTTCGTGCTGCGGTATGGAAAACACTAGCCACGTTCGTCTCCGCAAATCTGAAGGATATACCAGACTATCAAGGCGGAGTTGCAAGGGCCGTTCTTTGAAGAGGAGAATCATGCCAGCTCCCTGGGAGGATCACCCCTTTCTTGAGGTAAATATTCTCATTTTCAATCATTCACGTTCTCTCGTTCTGTTGGAGTTATTACGTTAAATTTCTTAACGTCTTAATCACTCACTAACGAATTTCGGCCGCTGTTCTGGCACGTTTAATTCGTTTCTTTTTACTAACAAAATTTTTTGACCATTGTTCAGGCTTTTTTTATTTCGTTTAATCCTATGGCGATTGTTCTTCTGTTGCTTTACTAACGAAATTTGTCCGATCTTCGCCACCTTTTATTTCGTTTGTGTTTTACTAACACGGTTCTGGCAGCTTCTGCTTAATTAAACTATACAGACGGTTTGATCCTAAACCGCTCCGGTCCTCTGACGAACCTGGTGAGTTTTCGTCATGGCGTTTTGAGCGTTGTTTACAGTTTGATTCTGTTCACTGACGGATTATGTTCGCATGTTTTCGCGGATGATTAATCTTTATTCTGTAGACGTTTTACGTCGGTTATTCTCAACAGAGTGCTCTCTGTTTTCTTGTCATAACTAGCAGTGGGTTACTATTTTTGATAGTTCCTATTCGGAGGTCTTTCGTCCTTAAGAGGAGAAGGAATTTCGTCCTTTATGCAGGATAAAACTAGTGCGAGTTTTAGTACCAGCCTTTAGAAAATTGTGCTGCGACCTGAACTCCTTTCCTTCCTATCCTCAGTTGCAATCTGATTGCATATTTATAGCATCAAAGGTAAGGTATAACTAGAAGTAGATTTACCCCGCTAAGCGTAGCGGGGATATTTACGAGAGTTATACTTACTTTCCATGCATCCCGGCCCGCCTCCCCTCTCGTTCAGGCCTCTGTGAAATGCTAAGTGAGGGTTAGTAGAGATTATATGCTGGTCAGGACTGGGCTGGTAACTACGTTTTTAATGTCGCTTAGAAGTGCGTTAGAATCAGGTCATGTGACCAGATTGCATATTTATAGCATGGAAGGTAAGTATAACTCTCGTAAATATCCCCGCTACGCTTAGCAGGGTAAATATACCTTCATTGAAATTCATGTTATACTCACAATTTATTCACTGTTGCTGAAATAATGCCAATTCTAAAATGTTAATTTTTCAGTTTCTGCTTTTCGCGCCTCATATCATCGACCGTTTTATTGTCTGGGGAACAATGGTACGTTTTTGATGGGGGAACATTCCATTCATAAATGCTAAATGCAGTCACAAACCCAATTCATAGAAGTTGGAACAAGCAGACAAGAGTAGCTTTCGATACTTAAAATTGGATAAAATCTTACTTTGCCTTTTAATGGCAAAATCCTTGGAGAATTAACTTGTATATCTGCTTGATCGAGAGAAGAAATCATTGAAAGAAAAAGGTAAACGATACCGGAAAAAGACACTTTTGGAAGGAAATATAGCTTTGAAATATTTATGAAGACCAGAAGAGCGTCAATGAAACTGTACTCTGGGGAAGATTTCCTTTACATACACTGTCCCAGTATATTTTTGCTTCCAGTATTACGACCGCCATTATCTGTTAATATTACAGTTGATTCATGCAGTATATCTCTGATCAATTTCTGCATCTGAAGCAAGACTTTTCTGCACTTGGCGTAACTAAGAGTTGTTGGCGGGGGTCCAAGGAGGGGAGGGGCGCAGGGGGACCACAATTTTCCGACAGATTGGTATATTTCAAGTTACTTCCCCGGCCGAGAAATGAACAATTGAGATGAATTTTGTGCAAAATTCGACTTGGGATCGATAATGATTCGGAACATTGTGGTTCATCAATCTATCAGTCAAAATATTGCAAATTTTAAAATCATGATTCCGACGAAGTTTTCAAGAAATTCATTTCCGCGTCTTGGAGGGGCGATTGCCTCCCTGACACCCTAAAGTTACGCCACTTTTTTCGATTTTAAACATAGAATTGTAACAAAGTAAATGCAACACATTGAAAGCCAAATAAAGAACAATACACTTCAAAGGAATATTCATGTCATTTATGACAGAGGACTATTAGAGAAAGAATCAGGGTAAAGTTGTGAGAAAATAAACACTTGAATTATTAGTACGAATTAACGAATCAGTACGAATTAACGAATCAGTACGAATTAACGAATCAGTACGAATTAACGAATCAGTACGAATTAACGAATCAGTACGAATTAACGAATCAGTACGAATTAACACAAAAGTTAAAAAAGAGGACAATGCTGAATAACCTCTGAAATTTCAGATAAAGCTGATCTTTTACCCACATGAGGTGTGTCGTCGAGAGGGTGGAGGAGGAGGGGGGAGGGGGGGGGGTTAGAGCTCCGTAGTGTATCTGAGTGTATTTGTGGGGACCAAAAAAGTATAATGACCATAAAAACATAACTACGGGAACAAAATTCGAAAAGGGTATACAATGGACCATACGGTATCAATTGGAGTAAAAATAGCTAGAGACTTTGTTTTTGGCTCTTTAGACTTTTCGAGATATGATGTTCCCCTCCCTCCCATTTTTTTTTTTTAAAGTTTGCTGGCAATTTTGTGCCATCCCTGCACATAAGACTAAGATATTTGTCACATAATGATTTACTTCGACGTTGTCTAATGGTATCTCATTTCCGCTTGAATTAAATTCCGTAAAAGGCCGCAATTGATTCTCTACCTCTTTTCACATTTTGACTCAGGCTTAAACTTATTTTCGCTGCCAACGATTTTACTCTCACGACATTTCTATTTGTTTGACGTGTCACTGTCACGCGTTAATCACTCCGATGCTTTAATTCTTATTACACTCAGTGCTTTTTGTCACTTTAGCACTTACTCTCTTAAAGTCGATGCAATACATGCTTATTCTACTTCACTTTGTTTAATCATACAGAACCTTAAATTTTGAATACAACACATTTTTCTTTAAATGTTTGAAAACGCGTTAGTTTAGATACAGTACATCTAGAGAGGAACAGCGAGATCTTCCTTTTTGAACGTCACAAAATTAACATTCTTATTATTAGCCCTGAAAACGTTTTTGATAACAGTTTTGATATTTTTTTTTCTTCCGCAAATTACACACCAGTCTATCAAATTCCACAACGGCTTTCATCCTGTCAGCATTTTAAATCTTCATAAAGATGAGATATATTATGTCAATGTATACATCTTCGTGCCCCATAAATTCAAGAGTACTTGATGAAAATTGATCCCCAATTTCACCCCTTGGGCACACCATTAGTTACAAGAGATTAGGAAATTGAACCTTTAAAATCATCACACTATTCATAGCACAACCTGAACAATTCACGAATAACATAACATCTGCTCCAGACAGTTCAGGAGATTCCCCTCTTCAAGAGAAAAATTATTTTTCCCTGAAAAGGAGAAAGCCCATGCAAATTATGTAACTTCCGGATCTTCATTTACAAGTGCTTTGACCTACGGTTTTTAATTAGCTCATATGCGGTCATTGTATGTGCGAAGTGACCAGGCTGCCTTGTGTGTATACCTGTTTGTGCAGTGGACATTCTCTTTCTTGTTTGGTACTGGATGGTGTCTGCGTTACTTCGATAATCCCCAGCAAAAACAGGCCAGAATTTGTAAGTTTGTCATTAAATTTCTCTTAAACGGCGTGGTCGATGTCAATTTGGGAACCGGATAATTTGTAGACTAATAAGTATAGATTTTGAAATGCAAAAATAAAATTGACCTACTTGGTTATAAAATGTATAGAACCCATACAAGTTCTGTTCCATATCGTTACGCTATTTCGTTATGAGGCATCATGTGTAATCTTCAAAATAACGTCTGATATTTTTCCCTTTTCAAGGGAAAATGATTTTCTCCTTACGAGGAGAATCTTCTTAAATGCCAGAACTCATTAGCTCGCAGATGGTCCTTCCCTCTCTATAAAGGGCGTCCCGATGCATTTGGGAGTTTTGTTGATTGTGTATTTCAACAAGGGCAGGGGACCTTGCCCGCGCCGGTGGTTTACGTTCCACCCTACTTTGCAGCACCGTGATATATATTTTTGTCAATGTATTTTCGTGTGTATGTTTCGTACAGTATGTTACGTAATCAGTACACAAGATTCAACAAATTCCTGATATGATAAAAGCTATCACATATCAGCATATACGTGTATATGGTAAGAAAGATGTAAAGAGATCTTTAGAAAAGATTCGACAGTTAATGCCATGTCGAGCAGATCAGTCACACTTAACACAATCACATCGTACGAGTAACCGATTTAAAGTTAATTCAGAGGATTTTCACATGCACATATCTCTTGATTTTCACGAAAATTAGTGGGCCTCTCCAAAGCTCTTTGGCCCTTCACAAGTGTTGCTCAGACATGCCTGCAGATAATTGGAGGAACCTTTCACTGTGGATGTGATTGCGAGATGTAAGTTTATATACATATATAGTAAACTTCACTTTCCATTCGTTGAAGGATAATGATATAAATTCAAATAAGGAAAATGTTCATTGATTACAGGAAAAGGGAAAAATAGAGGCAAAACATATAATAAGTGACATGACGGAAAGATCGATGATATAAATCTTGCATTTGCTCCAAATGACGTCAATTCAACACATCACTTAAACGTTAATCGCATGCAGGTTAATATGACATCAAATCGCAAAATGTACTTTCGATAGAGGCTTCACGTACAACTTATTTCACGAAGAGCAGAAATCTTGTGCTCGCAAGCGAATTTGAACAAAAGTTAAACTTCCTAAAGGTACTGTGATAGGAGGTGCTGTCTCGCACCGCTTATTTCATTTGTATGATCGCTTACCAGGAGTCATCTGTATGCCCATGCAGATGAAGCCTCGAAGTGCATGTTTAACGATCTTTAGCTAATTTGGAAAACAGTATTCTATTTTATTTAATGTAAACATAATTTGTGATGTAATGTAAATTGGTGATAGAAAGGGATCGGAAGTACATATTTCATATTGAATTCAAGTTATACAGTGCAATCATTGAAACGTATAAGCATTTGGAGAAATTGATCAGCTGGATGGAGAATGATAAAGAAATCAGCTGTTCAGTGTGTCAAAAAATCATGGCACATCAGGATTGGCAAAGTATATATGCTCAATCATTCCCTGCGCTATATATAATAATTACATTAAAATATGAAATTAAGATAAAAGAAAACTTAAAAGTTCAATCCTAAGCGACTTTGAAGAAATTGTTTCAAGGTAATTTGGTTTTCCTTTTTCTTTAATAGATTTAATCATAACTTAACGTATTGTGTGAATGAACATTTGTGATGAGATTTTCTCTTTCTTCGATTGCTGATAGTCAACATTGAATGACTTAAGACTTTCTATACAAATTCAGTCAAGTTGCCAAAATTCATTATCCCGTTCATCCACATCTCAGTCATGTCAGTTGTTAATGTGGTTGGACGACACACCAATGATTTGCATCGTACATTATCCCGCGATAAACGGACGTTGTGACGTAGAATCCATAATAGAAGGTTCATAATATAAATTTTAATGTTACCTTAAGTTTTGTTTTATATTTTTTACCTTTAAAGATAATATTACATCTCCTTTTCCTCTTTCGTTATTCTAAATATGAAAGATGGTACGTCCTTTTGCTGAGAGGTAATGGACGTTGAGCTTCCGCGGAGACTCGGATATCGACTTGTCGGCTGAACAAGCCCAACTGGCCGCAATAGCGGCGCCATGAGGGGGGGGGGGGAACAAGACCCCTACTTTGCGACAAGATCGAATTTTTATTTTGTCCAAATCCGATGAGAAACTTGTCTTCGGGGAGGGGGGGGGGTACATGATCCACTGAAAGGTTATTCGTTATCCCACGGCAAATGGACGATGACAAAAGCTGTGTTGTCACTTGAGCCCTTATCTAAAAATGCAATAAGATTTTTACTCTTCCACGCTTTTTGATATTTTCTTAATTACCCGTTTGTATCAATAGATTATTGTACTAGAAATATTACACCCTGTCCTTTGGGTGCCCACATAATATAAAAAAAAAACCTTTTAGAAATCAAACTATATTTACCAAGTATCTCAAAATGAAATTTACAACTTCCGTAAAGTAGAAACACTATGACGGCAATATCTTCCAAAACACACAATCTATCACTGCCCTCTGCTTGCACTTTTATCTATCAAGAAAATCAATCTCTGACGGTTAGTTTTGCAAGATGAAAACTGCGGGAGTAAACAATGTATGTCTAAATTTGTTATAAACACAAGTGATAACTGATTAGAAACCAAATTTGATTAATCTTGTCAGCATAATTTTATAAATTGCTTTGCGGAGAAGAAAGGGGACATCTTATTAACGAGTGTTTCATTTCATTTTTCGCGCCAACAATTATATCTTCGATGGTTTACTTTTTGTGTAAATTGTTTGCATATGAGTTGTAATTGACGTCACTGCATAGATAGACAGCCACCGACCGTTTGATAACGTTAAGTATTATAACAATATTCATGAGCAATGATTTCCTGCCAAGGCACTTTTTGTCCTTAAAGACATTTGGTAGCGCTCAACCATTATCTTATAAGGCCTACGGCATGAAAAATGTTTATGATTATATATTAATTCGTACAACCACTTCGAAGAAATTTACTTTACAAAAACTTGATCCTGAAGGCATATAAACGCTAAAATATGTAAACTAACCTTGCCATTGTTGTCTTTTACGTGTACTTCCAAGTTTCTTGTTGTTTTGGTTCTTTATCATTCATAGACTCCATGATACTAATGTTAAGATGCCTTTCTGCATAATCAGGACAATGGCGCCTTTGGTGCTTTGTTTGACAAAGATGAAAAGATTTGGTAAATTCTTCAGCTTCAGAAAGAGCAAAAATATAATTTAATCTAAAATACAACAGGCACTTAATGAACATGATGGATTTCCGTTTCACCTTTAATATATATATGTAGGTTTGTTCTTTGTTCATCCTATGTACAAATATACCTTTAAATGAGTGCCATCTGTACTAGCACGATACAGATTAGTAAAGGTTAATCTACTGAGTCAACAACAAAATGCATCTTTTATGCATTATCAAGTTGGTTGTGCACAAGTGACCCAATTATGGTTAGCCTGATATAAACAAACAGTTAAAATGACAAACGTGGATCTACATAAACGATTGAAACAGCTTATGAGATTTTCCGTGCGGGGAATTGTAAATCCACATTGTTGATATATACAACAAAAATAAACATCTTTGCACAATCGTAAAAGTATTATACATGTGTATATAAAACACTACTTACCAACTGAGTGCGCTATCAAGCTGAATAATGTTATCCCAAACAAATAATTTTAAATTTTCTGTACATTTGTACTCTTACTGATATATCAGAAGAGGCAGAATTTTTAATAAATTGCTGTAAAATCTATCCCAAATCAAAATTTTAGCCATAAAAAACGATTAACAATATCTATTTAGTAGATATAAGTAGGTATGATATTGCTGCATTATATATTTGTCTTACTTCATCTTTCGTTGATATGCATGGTATGGTGTGAGTGAGTAACAGCCCATGAAAATATTACTGGTTACGGACGTACATTTCGCCATGCACCTGCTGAATAGTATTGAATTATCAGATCTTCTGAGTATCTATACACTAAAGTTTGCTGTTAAAATATGTTATCATATTTGCATCTTCTTCAGATGAATCTAAGTAGACCAATCTATCTTTAATTACATGATTGGCAACTTGATAATCTCACCTAGATCACATGATGATCGCCAACCTTGTAATTGATAACGAAGCCATTTCCAATAGTTTTTTTTTTTGCGATTCATATTGGTTGCTGACTTGAGCAACCATCTGATTGCTCGTTATACGTAGACAAAGCCTATATACCTGATATAAAGTGCTCGCTGCAAATTCTAGTGTGAACTGTAGGTTGAAAGCCGTTGCGTCAAACAGTAGAAACCCACTTCGAACGTTGATCAGGATCAGATGGAAATCAGGAAAACGTCTTTTTATACCCCGGCACACGTCTATTAGTGTAACCAACGGCACAGCAAGATTCCGGCATATCTTACAAAAATAATCTTATATAACAACATTTAAGCCTTTTTGTACAGCAGATGACAGTGTTCTTGTCCGACAAAATGTCGATGTAAACAACCAGGTGACCTCATGACGGCAGCTGAAACACCCTTATAGCAAGTATATAGTGCTGCAAGAACAGAAAACCACAATTTGAAAAACTCACATAAGAAATGTATTATACTCTCTGGCCAGCACGTCAAGCGCAATCCATATCTCTTGAGTACTTGTTCTAAAAGTTAATATTAAATTTAAGGTGCGCCTCTGGAATTGGCATGACAAGTGATGTGTTTATATTGTTTATAATAATTTGAATTCAATTCAATTTAAATCATTTATTTCCAAAGCAACATATATTTCACTACATTGACTATAATCAAATATTATAACCACTTACTATCATACTACTCTCTCCGGGACATATATTGCTATACTTAACGTAATTATAAGAATGATTTGCGAATGTATGCTATCTAATCAGATGAATTCTTCTGGGAATTTCAAACAGAAGTAAGTTAAAAGAGAAAATCGAAAGGACACTACAAAGTGTATATCTTGGAAGACCGAAAATCCCGAGCAAAAGTACTTGGCCCTTTTTCTCTTCCTCTTATACCCCTCTTCAATGTTGTAGACATATTACGAAAATCTTCTTTTGCAAATTGCATATTAACATTGAATAGGTGTAGAAGGGGAACAATGCCAAGACTTTTGTCTCTGATTGTGGTTACACTCAAGGCCATTTTAAATCATAAAAATGGTAACAAATTCCATCCGCTTAAAAAGTGATGTTTTAACTAAGGAACTGCACATTTGTGTTATTAGTTGCATGGCTATCCATTTTCTTATGTATGCCCCTTTTTAATATTTGTTACAATAATTGGGAGCAGGACGACGGTATGAAGCTTGCCAGAAGTTTTTCAATCTTCGTATAAATGGTATGAAGCTTGTTTGAAGTTGTATGAAGCTTGTAAATGTATATGGAGCTTGTCTGAAGGTGTATGGAGCTTATCTGAAGGTTTATGAAGTTTGAACAGGAATATGAAGCTCGTTTGAAGTTTTATGAAGTGTGTAAAGGTATATGAAGCTTCTCCGAATTTATATGAAGCTTCTCTGAAGTTGTCAGAAGCTTCTCTGAAGTTGTCTGAAGTTTATCAGACGTTGTATGAAGCTTTACTTTCGTTTTACAGTTGAATAGTATCGTTGAGCATCTATGTGAATTTAAATGAAAAGCTTATCATTTCACAATACAACAAATAAGTGGGTTATATTCATATTAAAAAAATCTCTGATCGTGCTGTCTTCGATGAATGCGTTTATCTTGCTGATATAATTGTTATAATCAAAATGAAGAACACCGTAATGTCGATTATCAGAAATGAAGATTTTGCAGTGAACGTTGGAAGAGTATTTAATTTGTTTTCTCGGGAGTGGCAACTTGAGGATGGAGAGGTTATTTGTAAACGTGATAGATAATACTTGATTTCTATTTTGATTCGGCTTATCACCAACATGATTAACAGATTAAGAAGCACTTCGTATACTTAAAAGAGTTTCGCTGAATAAATCGTCCCTGGTTTGAAATACTGATGAATGTGTTTAGACGCATATTATTACCATTCATAAAGCCGCCTTTCCTCGTTTTATATAACTAATAAATGATTTAAACTGACTTATCACGAAATGGCACAAACACGAAAAGCAGATACTGCTCATAGTAATTTGTGTTAAAAAATTGTTAATGCACATTTGACATGTATAGATTAATTTCGAGGCGGATTGTTTATATGCGTATTTAATGCACGGAGCAAAAGACTTTGGATTAGAATTACCCGACCTTTGGGATAGTCGTTTGCGAGTGCAAAGTCCTTCAAACCCTTCATTAAATACGCATATATATATATATATATACGCTTTTAAAACATGAATCGTTTTTATCAAATTTGGGTGTTAGATTGTTTAAAATGCATACAAAACACAAAAAAACAAGAAAGGTGTACGTGTATTTTTAGCTTTGTTAAGAACTTCACCTGTTGTAAGAGTGGACTAAACCTAATACTCAAGGTTGTGTGTACGGGAATTTAATGCACGGGTCGTGTCAATGAAAATACTCCATAAAAATATAATATGCATCAAAACACGGCTGAAATGATGAGAACATGTGACGGAGACAACTGGGGATTTAACAGTTATTTCGTAGCGCTTCTCGTGCCATCTATAAAATTCCGCTAAAGAGAAGTTTTAGCTTTTCATCACAGCTGCATCATTATTTCTTAGCCTGGTTATCAGATCAAATACCTACCGTTTACGAGGGGCTGTACCTATGAATGTCATTCACTTTATGAAAAAAATGCTTGCAGAAAAGTTACTTTGTTGAAATGGAAGGTATCCAATTACATTTAAATCTGCACATACGCATTTAAACACAATTGTAAAGCCTTTTTCTGTTACAGACACGTTAAGCAACAAGCATCATTACTGGTTTTACATATATTAAAGTGATGCGAATGACATAATGGCTAAACTTACCGTAAAACTTAATAAAGACTGGTGAAGGGCGACAGTTAAATTTCATGTATACTTTTGGCCTGCATTTTCTAATTACGGCTCTATTTTTAAGATTGGTTCGTGACAACTTGGGTAACATACTAAAACAATAAACTAGCATTGAACATTGAACTATTGAAAAACCAAACTAATGACTACCTCGTCGCGGCAACGTAGAATCAAGGATACCAATGAATACAAAGTTAATATTGATGACATACGTATTAAGGGTTTTAAGAGTACCAAATGAGTAGGAGTTTAAATAGATCAATACTTAAACTTACCTGAACATGTTGGCAAAGTATGCTTCAAATTTCCTCAAATGTTTTGACTATTACGTAAAAACAAACAATGTTTTTGTCTTAGAGCAGCCAAATAAAATATGCAACAGTTTAATCATGTTACATTTTGAATACGCTTCAAATGTCTGGTCCGAACTATCTATAACTGATTCGCAAAAATTATGCAAACTTCGGGGCAGATGTGCACGTATAATTACTAACTCATCATTTGATATTCATACTGAATCTCTTCAGGCTTTGACAAAAGTACATTATGATGTATAAATGTGTAATGGTTTCACCCCTAAATATTTGGGTAATTATATGAATAAGAATTCTTTACATCCGTATTGCATAAGACATTCTCAAATTACAATTCTTCTCCCAAAATGTAGCACGAAAGCCTTTAAAGAATATTTAATGTTAGCCAGAATAAAGTACGAGAACACGCTCCCAATTGATCTGAAAAATTCTCAGTAACATCAGTGCTTTTTTTTGAACGAAAATTGATAATAGCTGCTGTGTTATAGATATAAACATTTATATTTTAATGTTATTTTATTATGGTCATGTTTAGATATTAACTTTTAACTTTTTGTTTCCTGCTTTATTTCAACAATTTTTTTAACTGTATTTGGATTTTACTGTTTATTTGTTCTTGCTTAATGTCAGGCAGCTATTTTACTTTACGTGTTACTGTATGGTTTGTTACTTTTGCTATATTTTTTTCTTTGTCTTTCTGTCCAACCTTTTACGTTTAGTTTTATATTTTATATTTTGTATTCTATTGAACACAGGGCCTCATCGCAAATCAGCTTTCAGCTGATTGTGCTGTATGAGATGAGAGAAATTAAGTAAAAAATAAAATAAGAAGGTATTTTACCTATTACAATGACAGTTACATATATCTTTCTACAAAGCGCTTCTGCTCATTATTTCTCAAATCTTAAGTAGGAACTGTGGTTATATAGCTGTCAACATGCCTTTTAACATTGTCAGTACAAGAAAAGATTCGACTGCTTTTTCGTCCATAAACTATCTTATAACAAATGAAGACACATCAGCAGGATTATAAATTTCACACTTCCTTTTCGTGTATTGGTGTCTGTAAACATTTGATATAACTCTGCGGAATTAATACAGGATACTAAGGAACACAAACCACATGCATTAATGTGATAGTCATTCCTAAATAGCTTACCGTGCATGCTTATGCTCCCCACAGTTGTCCTGCCTCCCATGACCTCTCAATGATATATTAATCTATGATTGGCCCAATTATATCTACCCAACATCTTTCAGTAGCCCTAAATGTTTTTTGTTGGTTCATTTATATGTCTGAAGACGCTGATATGATATCGGCTACAATTTAGCAAAATAAAATTGTTGTCCGTATTGCAAATAACTATGCAATACACCAATTCTTCATGATTCAGTTTAAAAGAAAGATCCAAAAAATATATCATTGTAAAATAGTCCTTTGGAACTGCGGGATTATGGTCGTCCGTGAAATGATCTCAGAGTGTCGATGCCAGATTTGCTGAATCAAGCAATCTTAAAATACCATAATTCTGTAATGCAGGTCTTCAAGTGGACTGGCATGCGCCTTCGCGTAGATTTTCTCACAGTGCCATTGATTGAGCGCCTTATTGACATGTTTTGTTCAGTGTCAATGCGCATGGTCTTCACCCAATGCGCATGGTGTTGATAACAAACCCGTTGTCAAACATATTTATTTTCTTGCATAGCATTTATTTAACAAGATCAGAGTGGATCGAATTGGCAAAAGCTCTATAAAATCTGTTGTTAACTTTTCTCAATAATGTATTTTCCTGTTCTTATCGGGTGTGACTTTGAATTTAAAGTGGTGGTTTGACTCAAAAAGAAGATGATACTCTATGGCGTTATATTAGACAAAATTGAATTAAATCGTCCGGTATTAAGTATGTTTACTCTACGTACGCTCCATAGAAATGCATAACTGTATCAATCTTGAAATAATTCTTTCTGGTGTAAATCTTGCTTTGGGGTCTTTTATATCGGGTAAAGTGGCTTTCTTGACGACCGCCTCAATTCCAGAAGATTCGTAAAGAGAAGTAACAATACCCTCTAATACCAGATTTTAAAAGCAAATACGATTTTTTTTTTTACTAATGATTTCATTGTAATGAAGGAAAGGAAAAGCTAGTCCATGACATTGCATATAACTTTGAAGGCACCTGGCAGTTAATGTGGTACTCCTTCAGCTGTTTCCGTTCTAAACTTGTATTCGGAGTTAAAAATGTGTACGCCAGTTCTTACCCAACAAGTCATCCAAAAAAGGCACCCAACTAATGTGGATGATTTTGTTATCTTAGGTTTAAAATATAAAAATTGTCACCATACAATCTCTATGCAAGCTTTGTCCCGCACGAGTGGTCATTTGTACGTCTCACAGGCACACACAGTCATTTACGACCAGTTTCTGATTAAATTTGTTCGGTTAGTTATTCACGCTTTCTCTGTTTTCTTCTTTTTTCTGATTGTGTTTAAAAAAAAAAACTGTCCCCTTTGAGTCCTTGTCCTAAATTTGGGTATTGTATGAGCAAAAAGTCTTGATGTCAAGGAAATGTGTAATACGACTCTTCTTAATCTTTGTCGTAAATGTTAAACGTTGTGATATTTTCGCGTGATATAAAGATAATCAATTTAAGACCCTATTGCCAGAAGCGCGTCCATATTGAACACTTTTAACAAGATTGGATGTAGTACTGCAATGAAACTACATTTAATTATAATAGTGAGGTGCCATTATAGAAAATTGATCAGCATAGAATTGATTAAAACGTACAAATAAATTTAGTTGTAGTAAGAAATCTCAATCAAAAGATTGGTAGGCTGAACGGAAACGTTTTACTGAAGCTGCAATTAATTTAAAAGGAGAAAACATTAATTGTAAGGCAAACTCAACTATAAAACTTCAACAAGGCTTTTACTCGCAATCATACCATTTTGTGAAATGTTGTGGTTCATTTCGCATACATAATTTTGACCTTAACCTGTTCCAAAATTGCAAATAAATGCATTCCCACAATGTAAGCAATTTCGACATTGATGGTGGAAAAATGATAGGTAGACGAGGAAAAGACCTTGCCAATAATTGTACGAACTGTATATTTCATTTCATATGTACTATATTATACATGTAAGTGTTGCTCATTTTTTGTGATAGCGCATATGTGTAATTCGGTCTCATAGTGCTAAACAGTGGACATATAGTCAGGGAGCATGCTTAATATTAAAAACATGTATAACACACGAGACCATTTAAGTCATGCAGGCGGCCCGTTCAGATGTTACGATACAATTTCATGGTTTCTAATTTCTATACTGCAGCAATGTTCACTGTGAAACCCCTAAAAATAACAAATTACAATTTGAATTTTTTAAGTGACTCTTAGCGCCTAATGGTCTAGTTGTATTGTCTAATTTTTATAATATTTTGAAAACCATATAGAAATGGAGATATTTTTGTATGTTTTGAGTTTCTCCTTGCAAAGATATTTTTCAGACGTCTTTCAAATTTACAATATATACCATTGCATAAGGTTTTAATGTAATGATAGCAATAGATAATGGGAAATATTAAAAAATGGCGATCTCCGTGTAACAAAATGTTCCTAACATTAGGCATGCTGACGGACATAGGTTGTTTTAAGAGTAAACGATAGGAAAGTTAGCAACCTTTAACACGCTATCGGGAAGAGCTCGATGACCGTCCGTTTATGCATGGGAAGTGAGAGCATTTCGATATTTAGATACATTGTTAACTTATAATATCACTGAGGGTTCAAGAGAAAGACCTAAGCCATATACAGTAACACACTTTCATTTATCAACTCACACATGGTATGAGGAGTGTATCACATTTTAACTAAAAAAGGAAATTCTTAAATGGTAAATGGTAAGCTTAAACTTTACCTATCAGATATGTTATTACCATTAATTCGAAGATCTCAAAACAGTCTTATTTTTATTGCTTTATTGATGGAAAATTTTAATTGTAAATATGAACCATTAGATGCAGACCGCTAGAACAATATACTTTGCATTGGGTGAGATTCGTTTTAAACATAAATGATTTTTAGCTTAGACATACTTAAGACAATAACCCGGGAGATTTTCAATCTTGCTTTGGGGTTCTCTCCTTTTCATCACAAGATGACAAGACACGTCTAAAGAATGACAATATTAGCAATTGTAAATAGGAAAGTATTCATGAAATTAATCTAGCCTGCAGTAAAGGATTCACATGTGGAATGTTCGTAGCTACATTTGAATGTTAAAGTCGTACATAACAACTGGCTTTTAACAATGTTACTGAGTTAGCATCGTAACTTCATTAGCCTAAGTAAATCTTAACATGTTTTAAACCTTTTTGTTAATTAGTGACTTTCAAAGAAATGCGAAGAGGTTCAGCAAATGGTACTCTGCATTTTTACTGATGTCTGCCATTATCACAATTGAAATTTCAGGCAGTTAATATATGCTAAGTAATTCAGTGCTTTTGTTTGCTTACGAAATACAAATCCCTGAAAGTGAAACTTTTTAAAATTAAATAAAAGATACATTTTTAAATGTGTTCTCTGCAACCACATCACATAGATTTCCCTGGAATAAAAGGTTATAGTAATTCATCCTCTAATGACACACTATAGGCTTAACTGTAACTAAGACTGAAAAAAGCAAGTCCCATTGTTGCGACGTTTATGTGTATACTTTATATGTGTATTCGACCCAATATTAGATATATCATATCCTAGCATGGGTACCGTTGTTGTTATAGAAACTCTCATCTACAGGAGAGGGGGAGA
This sequence comes from Chiridota heheva, assembly GCA_020152595.1. Classification (NCBI taxonomy): domain Eukaryota; kingdom Metazoa; phylum Echinodermata; class Holothuroidea; order Apodida; family Chiridotidae; genus Chiridota; species Chiridota heheva. The sequence continues at coordinate 930,386 of JAIGNY010000316.1, read as the reverse complement.
GAGGGGTGTCGTGGGAATAATTTAGATGACAGAGTGTGCAGGGATTCATCTTCCATTTTGATTGTTATCAAAAGCGAATATCATTTGTTTGAAAACTTTAATTAACAATTGTATCTAACTTTCTTCTTTTATTTTTTAATTTCTTTTGCCAGAGTATTCACATCGAATTACCAATTTCAGTTCTCATGGATGTTGTTTACGGAAAGAACCAATTTTGAAAGGGCAGCAGTGCCGGATTTAGGCACTGATCTTTAATAAAATTAGAAAAAGTAAAGCTGCAGTATGCTTCCTTTTATATTTGTAAAATATCTGATTTTTAAATGCAGTTATAATTTACGTATTATCGCTATATTGATATACCAAATTCCTATAGCAAGAAATTAAGTTTTTTTTTCTGGGGGTCTTAATTTTTTTTTTTTATAAGCTTACGGCGTTATCACGTCTTAATTCGGTTCAGAAAAGCGACTCCCATTAACTAATGTTTCAGGTATAGCTCGTAGCTAATGATTACTGGTGGTTGCTATTGTAATTTCCATTTCATACATTTTGCACTTTATTTATATTGCTATACTTATTTCTTTATTTCCTTTATCGCAGCATCCGTAGAGTCTTATTTTTATGTGTGAGAAAAATTGTTCCATAACGAAATTAACTACAATTAAACACTTTTCCAATGATTCTTGACACTATGAAGACATGCAATTGAATTCATAAGATTTTGTCCTGGTAGAGTATAAAATTGATCGGTTAGATCAATTAGTTTAACTTTGGAATTAATCACCTTTACTTGATAATAAAGTAAACAAAATCAAGTAAAAAGAATAAGGTGGGGGTGGATATGTTATGTGATGCGCATGAGCACTATTAAGCACTGTGTGACAGCTACGACATTGAAACCAGAGGAGAGAAGGAAAGTTGGTCGTCCTAGAACGACAGTCGAGAAGGAGAGGAATGTGGTGGGATGGAGCTCGTGGACAGAAGCCAGACAAGTTGCAAATAACAGAGTCCAGTCAAGAGAGTGCACTGCAGCCTTAAGGGCCAGGAGGCCTGAAGATACTAAGTGAGGTGAGGTGACTTGATAATAAACAATAAAATCATCGAGAGATTGTTCATATTCATCACTTCCATTTTTCTCATACATAAAGATAGACTCTACGGATGCTGCGATAAAGGAAATAAAGAAATAAGTATAGCGATATAAATGAAGTGCAAAATGTATGAAAAGGAAATTACAACAGCAACTACCGGTAATCAACTACTTTCTTCTCTCGTAACCATTATTGAACACATAAAAAGATGAAACACAGAGATCAGCAAGGACAATTACTCTAAACATTAGGACTACTTAATCAAAAAAACTTTAAACGCCTATTGCTTCAAAGAAACAAACCCTTAATCAAAAGGAAACTACCTTAAAACACTTTAAACGAAGTAACAAACCCTAATTTAAAAGGATACTACTTTAAGCAAAAATCTAATAAAAAAAAACACGTTACACGCCTAACGCTATAAAGAAACAAACGCTGACTCAAAAAGAACACTACTGAAGCAGAAACCAGTGTAACTTGAAAACACTTTATACGCTTAAGCAGTTCATATGTCGTGAAGTAGGCGTTCGTTAATAAATTGCTGGCCACTGAGTGTAACGTAATTGCTGGCCACTGAGTGTAACGTAATTGCTGGCCAATGAGTGTATTAATAACAGAATCATATGTTTGAAGTGTCATATTTGTTTCACTAGAAATGTTGAAACCTGAACTACATTTTCGATTAGGAATGAAAAGCAAAGTCCATCCATCGTTGAAGTCGTTATTCTATCAATCCAATATCGCGTGTACTATAATTCATCGTGATTTTGTCTACTGCTCAAGGTTTCAAAAAATTCCAAGGTCATATCCTACATTCTTTATCAAAGATTACAAAATAGACGACAGATTTTATATCTTATTCGGTAGCACTGAACTAATACGGTATCACTCCGCCATCGAAAAATGAAAACCCTCTGAAAAAAAGCTAAAAAAATAATTTCGAGAGGTCCCATTTCATGGGACAGGAAGCTGAGAAGTTGGAAATTTCAGGAATGGTAGAGAAAGGACAGGACATGACTAAGCATATCCAAACTCGACGAGATTTTTTTCAGTAAAAGTTTCATGGGGAACTATTTTACCAAGGACCCATACCAAACTTTGAGTGATTTGGTGAGGGTGTGTAACACTTCTTCACTTCGGCCTAAAAAAAGGCGAAAACCTTTGGTGACCCACTATTGAAAGTACCTCCATCCACGAGATACTAGATGGTCCTTTTTGAAAAAAAGGTCACAAAAAATCCCAAATCTATAACATTCTGGTACAAAAAGGAATACATTTTCATGAAAATTGAATATTACCATTGGCCAGACCTACTGCGAAGAAACTTGAAATAAATCAAAAAGGACTCATTTTTAAGGAAAATACCATTTTTTTTTTACAAAAAGTGAATAAAATTCAGTCTTTTAATAAAAATCTAGGGTGAGTTTCCCTAAGATAATGCCTATTCTCATGAAAAAAGCTCTTTAATTGCTTTAAAATCAGGCCCAGAAACAAATTACTGTTTTCCACCCTTCCTCCCAGTTCCTCAAATTCTTTAAGCACATTACTTTAGGTAAAATATAATGGTTCTTTTCATAAATAATCACCTATTGGCTATATGATTTAGGCTTTAATTGCCTAACATGCTTTTGAAGCTTACCTTACCATGTATACCTGCCAACATTTGCAGAATTGATCAAGTGGATCAATGAAATGGCCAATTTTCTCTTCAATCTGGGTCATCTGAGCCAATGCTTTTGAAGCTTACCTTACCATGTATACCTGCCAACATTTGCAGAATTGATCAAGTGGATCAATGAAATGGCCAATTTTCTCTTCAATCTGGGTCATCTGAGCCAATGCTTTTGAAGCTTACCTTACCATGTATACCTGCCAACATTTGCAGAATTGATCAAGTGGACCAATGAAATGGCGAATTTTTTCCTCAATCTGGGTCATCTGAGCCTGAAATGTCACCTTTTGATCTTATTAAATGGAATTTCTATCAAATATTTTGAAAGTCCCACACTTTTTTTTCATAAAAGTGCATGTAATATACATATACCCAGTTTCACTACAGGTAGCACGGAACTTATCATGTTCCCCATTGAAGCCTATAATGAAAGAGTTAAGTTCGGGGTCCTTTTGTACCAGAATGTTATAGATTTGGGATTGCTTGTGATGTTTTCCAAAAAGTACCATCTAATATCTCTCGGATCAGGGTACTTTCAATAGAGGGTCACCAAAGGTTTTGGCTTTTTTTTTTAGACTAAAGTGAAAAGTTGTGATACACCCTGACCAAATCACTCAAATTTTGGTGTGGGTCCATGGTAAATAGTTCCCCATGAAACTTTTACTGAAACAAATCTTGTCAAGTTTGGATACGCATAGTCAAGTCCTAATCTTTCTCTACCATTCCTGAAATTTTCAACTTCTTTCATGGGACCTCTCGAAAATATTTGTATTAACCTTTTCTCTGAGTATTCTCATTTTTGGATGGCGGAGTGATACCTTATTAGTTCCGTGTTACCTCCAAATGTTTACAGCTTAGTCTTGACGTTCGAAGAAAAATAGGTCTGAAATACATGACAGGTAAAAACTAAATAACAAAGATCTGAAAGATATGATTATAATTTCGATGGACCCTAATAGCAGACTAGTGTGTCAGAGCGTGACATTAGATATCAAGCTTAACAAAATAGTATGTTAAGCTTGAGGGTTACTCGGTAGTGTCGAAAGACTGAATGCAATGAGTCCATGCACAAATATCTTTTTTTCTGTACAAGGGAAGATTTAGGCGTAAAATCTTTCATAAGTAATTAGATCAATTGACTACATAATTATTTGCAATCTCAGTTTCAAACAATTTGTAAGTCTCGGTTTACGTTTCTACATCAAACTAGGACAAACAGGCTGAAATTATATAAATCACCATGATGGTCAATGCCACTGCGGCAATTTACTTTTTTAAACATAACAAGGATTCGTCCAATGTCAGCTTCCTTGGATTACTTGAAAATCTTTGTTACCAATTTATTTTTGAATACCTTTAGGTTTCGATTACGTCAATCTGCGATCTACTTTTATCAATCTCCTGTTGTTTTTGTACAGCTATATGACATTTATAAGGTGTAATTGTATATTCGTGTTATACACAAAGTATGTATAATAAAGATCAAGACGGTCGTATTGTCAAAAAGAGCATTGCCATTGCGTAGAAAGAAAGGCAAGGGCAAGTAAGTAGTCTAGTCCATATGTTTATACAATAAAATAATCAATTACACCACGCAACCACACCAAGGAACTACTGCACATCAAATAGTGATTAAAGGAGGACTCTGGTTGTTGAAATTCTAGGTTGCCTACCACCTTATCTGACGGATATCCCATACATTTGTACGACACGCATACACACGCCACATGTAAATTCCGTTGATATTACTTATGACCAACAAGTCAATTCACGTCACTTACAGTACGTTAATACTTGATGCATTCCGCGCATGACACTCGATAAAGAGGCCCAGACAAACGTCTACAGGAGGCACTTTGAATAAACTGAACTGATTTTCGTTTTATTGGAAGAATATCAGTTAAAACTCGCTCCACTTTTGGATTCATTCCCTGTATCATTTCAAATAAATTTCAATAAGAGTTTTAAGCATAGTATATTGACCATTCTGCCATCACAGCCAAAGGCCAATTTCGCCGAGAAAACGGACCTTCACTTGCAACTGTAAGAAGGAGACATGAGAAAACACTCAATCAGTCAGCAACCGCAGAATGTTTTCCCGTGTCAAATATTTCCTTCCACTGGCACAAAGTAATGATCGAAAGTGTTAACTTACTGCAGCAAATAACACTATGGGCGACGTGTACTTCAAAGTGTCAGAAACCGAAAAGATGTTCAACTGCCGCCATCGTCCTTAGCGTTATATGTATTGCAATATATGTAGTTCCCGGATCCAGAGCTTTTGTCACCGGCGAATCACGAGGATGTGGATAAATCTGGCAGATTGTAAGGAAACTAGTGCAATATTTTGTTGTATCTGTTCATATGTACGTTTGTGTATTAGAAATACATACAGCATATATGTATATATCACCGTGATGTACGTTTGACATTACGTTTGATAATTCCCGATCTTCAGATGATTTATTGGATACGAGCATTGATTTGAGAGTTAATCGTCTTTCTCATACCTTTTCTGCAGATCGGCATAAAAGTGTCTTGGTTTACTTCAAGGAATAGTTCTCTTTCAAGTATTTTAATCTCTACGCATGCCGCGTATTTAATCCAAATATGCGACCCCGGGGAAATCGTTTTTCCAATACATATAATTTTGAATTCAATTAATCAAGATAAATGCACTTTTATGATTCAACAAACACAGTCTTCTTATAAAGATAATGTTTACTTCGTTAACGAAAACAGCGCATCTTTACAAAAAAACAGCGCATCTTTACAAAAAGAGCCCATCTTTACAAAAACAATGCATCTTTTAAGGTGTACAAGGCACATTTTTAATGGGGGAAGGGAGTTGGTCTGCTGATATAATAACATTTTTTCTTTGAAAATGACACGCAAAGCAGCGCCAACATCATTTGCGGCAACGCACTTACTAATTGTTCGAGGGTCACAGTAAGTTACCAACAACAAATACGGAAACATGAAAAACAATTATTTGGATCACTCAATCTTACAAACATCTAAGAATACAGAAATACCCTTCAAGGAAGTAGCCAATTTAATGACGAAACGAGAATAATTGGATACGTGTAGTCTTCCGACACTCGACCTAACATCTGTTTGTTATTTTGTCATTTCTGTTAGCAAATTGAATGTTATCGTCGTATTAGGAAGTCATCATTTTCCAGTCTACTCAGTCATAAGTAGTTATTACTTTCGCATGCTTAGGGCACGTATATCTACATATCAGATTTGTTATTTGTGCTTGAACATGTTCTGAGGATCGTACATAGGGTGTCTGTGGTGTAGCTCGCTACTGTTCATGCTGATAAACAGACACATCAAACGGAGAAAAGCGTGATCTTACAAACTAAAAATCACCTCCATGACATCTTATGCACAAGTGTTTTCGAACTTTTTTTGTAGTGCATTTTTGACATCCAAATGTTCATTCATTACAAGAGACATAATTAGTAATTAGTGTCGCATACATTGTTTGTGTAGTGTTATCAAACTATATGGAAAACTATTCTCATTTATCTCATGTAATATTGGTATATAAAGGACTACCGTCTGAGGGTGTATTATTATGAGTACTAAGAATAGTCGCAAACTTCTCTTGCACGCAATAGTAAAGAGTATCATCGATTTTACTAAATCACGACACGAGTACTCAACATTTGCTCGTGCTATTACATTAACTTTTACTTAGTGTTCGAATGTCATCGATAGATGAACATATCTGTTATTAACATAATTAGCAAGCGACAAAAAGTTTAACAAAAATGTCGTTACTTTCAAGCTAGATCACCTCTTATGCAATACCATACCACTGCTAACCTACTTTCATTTAAAAGATTTTGACTATCTATTCACGTGCATACGTGCTTCAAATCATGTTGTATGTGGACATTTGAGGAGCGCACGCATGAATATCTGTATTCACTTATCACTGTAATAGAAAAGTGGTCAAAGATCAGAAAATGCCGAAGAAAAGACCCAATATTCCGTACCTCACTATATACGGCTGTATTCTGAGTTCTCCTAAAACAGGGCTTGCCATGACACATGTTAGCTAAACAAACTACCAAAAGCCATTCAACTAAAGTTTTTAGATGCATGACTACTTCTGCACTCTGTAATGTAACACTTGTTTAATTAGGTAAGTCAACAAATAAATCCTTTCCCCGTTAGTAAGCGGATAAAAAAAATCACTCCGAGAGAAGAGGACACCAGTATATCGGAGGTTAGATCCCCAGAATAGTGATACCTATTCAACGGCCGAGTGTACTGAAGCAAGTAAAATAAAGTGAATCAAGGATATAATACATGAATTGTGCCGGGAATAAAATCCAGTACCTTTGAAATACGAGTTTGACATTCTGACTATCTACCACTAAGGCACTGCGGACGTGCTGATAATGAATACCAATTATTGTTTTGCTTTGTCAGTTAATGTTAAGCTTGAATCCTTTCATGTAAATCTTGTTTGAGGATATAAAACCTTATAGTGTAGACGTCATGTCACAAATGTATCGTATTCAAAAACTTTAATTTATTCCTAGTATACTATAGTATTGATAATACGATAAATTATTTAAATAGATACTGTAACTCCTCGGGCGTGCTTCTATGGGCTTCTTGATAAAGGAGTAATACTTTGTATGTAATTTTATTCTTTCGGAGGAAGAAACTCTTATTAAGGAAATTATAATTGCTTATGTGTGGATGCTCTGCTAGAATATGCAGCGTAACAAAGTGCAGAAGTCGCGAGATATTATTAAACATGCTAAACTGTTAAATATATTAGCAGGCTGGAACAGATAATCAGCTGAAATCTACTTTGAAGCAGAAAACAACTCAAACTCACATGCTTTTGCTCAATATATCGTAATTCTATGCCAGTATTTGAAATCCATTGCATATATCTTTATACTGTTTAGTTGTGCTTTAAAATATTTACTGATATTCCTTATTCGTCAGTTAAGTTCGCAAAGGAATATTACCATTTTCATTTATATTATATTTCATGTACAGTGCTTATGAGCGTTTTTTCATGAATTTTAGCACTATAATATTCGGTATACTACTACTACTACTACTACTACTACTACTACTACTACTACTAC
>JAIGNY010000316.1:902500-920000 GCA_020152595.1 Chiridota heheva | reverse complement strand
ATTTCTTTAAAAATGATTTGGAATTTTTTCTCATTGTAAATGTGATGTACACCAAGAGAAAAAAAAGTTTCTTGTAAATTATATACTCCACTCTTTCTCTATAATGAACTAAAAATGCTGTTCGATAATGTAAAAGAAGTGTGATCAAATCTATAAGAAACACATAAGAACTGTGCTGTAATTGCCTTGATGACATTACCAAGCTGAAGGACATACTGTACGAGGTGTTTTTAAACACTTTTTTCTACTCTTTAAATTGTTATAATTTCTAAACGGAATAAGATATTGGCATAATTTTTGTTCACCACTTTGTTTCTATAAATTTTGTCTATCATATATCAAAAAGAATATCCATGGGAATATTCCTTCAAACAATTCCAATACTACTACTACTACTGCTGCTGCTGCTGCTGCTGCTGCTGCTGCTGCTGCTGCTCTGCTGCTGCTGTTGCTGCTGCTGCTGCTGCTGCTGCTGCTGCTGCTGCTGCTGCTGCTGCTGCTGCTACTACTAAATTCCAAATCATAATTTTTGTTCACCACTTTGTTTCTATAAATTTTGTCTATCATATATCAAAAGAATATCCATGGGAATATTCCTTTAAACAATTCCAATACAATTTCCGAGACTCACCTCTTCGCAAAGAGGAGCTTTGAGTTTTCAAACGGATTCAGTCCCCCCCCCCTTACCCATCCCCTCCTTCCTCCGTCTAATCACGAGTGTGTTTAATCCACCAAACTGTTTACACAGAACACCTGCTTTTTTCTTGTAAAAATAACACCTCGAATTAGGGACAACGGTCTGAAGCCAAAAAAAAAACACCCGACTGTCTATTATTATAATAGTATTTTCATATACAACGTTAACAACAATTGTTTTACCCTTGGGCACATTGAATGTTCTTTCCGTAATCTAGGGCCTCTTCAGACAAATTTGCATTTAGGGATTGAGCCATGGCCGTAGTAAATGAAAATCAAAATATGTTACATCCGTAAAAAGACTAAATTGACTTGAAGTTTCATTACACGGGTGGATATAAAGGCCCCGCACCACTTACCCAAAACATTTTTCTTATTTCAAGATAAATAAGGTTGTTTCAAAAGAAACTTCTGATCTATGCAGCTTCTAACGTATAATTATGCGAATGAGTTTCTTCAGATACGTCTTTTAAGAAATTATATTGCATCAAGATTTCTTTTGTTTCTTTCCTAGTATTGTTTCATAACTGCAAGAGCAGAAGAGAAACGCAATTTGCTGTAGGGATATCATTAATGCTTTCTAAATAAAGTGTTTTGACCACTCTTGATTTTGATGTTTGATATCCTGTAATCGAATTTATACACTTTCAAATAAGAGAGATAACGTCAGTGCGTGTTTGTCAAAAGGATAAAGGTAGGAATAATGCCATAATGCGAAAAGATGATTAAAGACTCTAAAAGAACATGAATTAGAGCCCCGATGCATATGGGTAGTTTAGGCTGAAACCATACGAACCATTAGATCTATAGAACCGATGCCCATCCCCGGTTTTCTTAGTGTATGCAGATGAGAGCACATGAGTCTCCCTGAACGGGACACCAGTCCATTGCAGGTTAAAGTTGGTACTCTTTTTACAGCTTAATCAACTGGAGCAATACTTAGTAGAATAATGTGTATGGTGGTGCTCTGAAAATAAAGCATTTCGACTTGAAAGAAAAGGGAAAATACTCTATTAGAGGATATTAGCCTTTCTTAGGGAGAAGCGCAGGCAGCTGCTCAGAACCGGACAAGATGGTGAAGTATTGTCGCGGCCTTATTTTTCACCAGGTAACAATTTGATATGCAAAGAGAGATAGAAAAGAGGGTGTTTTTCTTCGGAGCCTCCACGGTACTTTTAATCCCATTATATATTTGATGTAATTACAAAAATGGTTCATCTAAGAATGCTCCCTGATTCAACCAAATTTCATTTCTATATTCAATTTTCCAGCTCACCAGGGAGATGTTATTTGCAATTAAGATCTCCCTAATAACATCTTCTTTGACAAGTGTTTTCTTCGAAAACCATATAATTTAATCAGTATATCATTAAACTTGAATTTCTTAGACCGTTCCTAACTTTACAGTTTGACATTGAATACTAGTTTAAAGTAATTCACTTGCAAACATATTAAAGATATTTACGAAGTGAACCGTCCAATCAATGATCATTTTACATTTAACCTTAGTTGCATGATTTTTTGCGCAAACACTACGTTTCCAATGTACGAATGGATTTTTTCGTGAGAACCAAGGCAAGGTCACACATTTGCAAACTCACTTATGTTATTTATAAGATGAACCCACCTTGTGAATTTTATAGATGTAGCTTCCAAATTGCATGAAATTTTGTGCTAAACCTACGTTCCTAAAACATTTTCTATGACCTAGAGAACTGGGTCGTGGTTATCAATTTGCAAATTCATCCACGGCATTGATAGGGGGAAACAATTGCATGAAAATGTTGATGTACCATCACAGCTATTTGACAGTTTGAGTTATTTGTTAAGGGATTAGTTCAGTGGTCAGGCATGTCCATCTTATATAAAAGATGACTTAAAAAGAAACAAAATGGTGAAGAAAGCGTTCAAACATCTTATTCAGTTAAGGAGATATTCAAGTTTAAAGCTCTGTTTATGTGTGTAGAAATGACAGGTGTAGTAAGTATACTATGAAAAGTTGGTGTTTTTATCCATTGACATATCCCATGGTTTTAGAACCACAAAGTCGCAGGACAAAATATGATAGAATACATCAAACTTTGAGGAATCTGAAGCTATGACATAAATTCAGTCGTTTCTACACAAATTATGTCAAATTTAAAACTTAGATATCTCCTTAACATAATAGGAATTTCGAATGCTTTCTTCACCATTTTGTTTCTTTTGAAGTCCTCTTTCATATAAGATATAGACTTCCTTGACCCTTTGAAGCGGCAGGGCATACAGATGGATACAGACGGTCGGACGTCCAAGGGGTAAAATCTGATAAAGTAAATGTAATGGACATCAATGGTATCAAAGAGTCACATTTCTCTAAATTCTATAATTGTATCATTTTTACTACAAATAATTTCAGTTAAGAAATCATCTCATTGAAACATGGATGTGCTTAAAGGCACATGCCTTTGTGAGCATCGTTGTAGGACATTCAAGCAACACCTTTCTTATGTATTATGTAATCAGCTGGCCTCACGGGTAGTTGACAAAAGGATGAAAGCTTGTTATGATTTGGAATTTAAACGTCATAGGGTGTTTATTTTGTTTATGTATACCTTCTTAAGTTTTGAATTAGGTGCAAAATTATGAAAATAGCCAAATAACAACAGAGTTGTGTATTCAAGGGGCGGATTCTATAATGTCAAATAAAGCTCCTATCATCATATGAAACAAAATAATTTATTCAACTGTGAAAATTATTCATTTTCAATAAGGTCTTTCGTGATAATTAGACTTTCAAACAGAAATTTCATAAAATATAGAATTGTCATTCTCATGTCTTCCCACGAACAGCCTAATAGAGCGCTTGTCATATAGTAACATTTCCTTAGTGGATTGGTTCTTCACTTTATTATGTAATTATCCTGCGTGTTATGAAAATAAGATATGAAATACTTGATTTCCTTTTTTGCATGGAAGATGCAACACGCATGTTACGAGATGCAATCAACACGTGCGTTTACTAAAAGTTGAATGACTTGCTTCTACAAAACTCTACTGCATGGCACAATCTTCTTAGAATACAAATATGAATTTCAGATGTGCTTTAACTGTTTAAGTTTAATAATTGAAAAGATTAAAATGAGCCTTAGATTGATTGGATCATAAATTCAGCCCAATTCAACACTGATTAGAAATGCTACTATGCGTAGTTTATAATAATATTCTAACATTCTTTTCTGATCCCCAATTTTTCATCAGTCTTTAAACACGCTCCCTTGTGAACGTGTTGACCTGAATATGAACTGAAGTGAATGAAAGACTATTAAACCTGGGACAGAGATGGTCAACTGGGTCTTCACCAATTACCTGTAAAAGACGTTTATGCAAATTCGCTATCTCAAATATCATATCAATTTTTAGGTTATATAAGTGCTCTTTTAAAACAAACAATAGAAAATGATTTTCAATAACAAAATCATCATATTCTTTACTGCACGGCAAAAAATGACAAAGAAACAACTTGTTTCATTGTAACGCGGAGGCTTTAGCTTTCTCGGAAAACTAAAAACTTTTCCAAAATCATCTTTCTAAATGTTTTATTTGCATAGTTTATAGTTAATTGCATTAATATCACCGACTATTAGATAATAAATCACATAACATGTTCACTATTGACAAATACACTTGATGTTACTGTTTTTAGCGGATGCACTGAAGTAACTTTTTTGTTGTCTAATTCGAGGAAGTTATTGTATCAATAAAAGGGACCCGAGACGAAGACAAAATCTACAACCAAGCTGTATAAAGTGACAGATGATATACATGACCAACATAGAGTAGTAGCACATATCGCTCTTACAGCACATTAAGTGTATACATAATACAAAACTGGTAGCACAACCCCAAGTTTATAACGTACGTACGTTGAACATCCAAATGTATTTTTTACACAGCAGTCAGGCCCCTAAGCTAAATGGAGTATATTTTCTCCGGGTCATGCGATATAAAATCTGGGGTGATTGGCAAAATAGTATACACCTTCGGGGAAGTAGTAAAGCATCTCTGTTTCATTCATTATTAAAATTGAAATTAAAAATTCATAGACGCAATACAAGCCTAGTGCTGTACATGGTAATAATACCATTATTTATCTATCACTGCTGTAAATTATTATGTACGCTGATTTTAGAGAATTTTGTTATGTTTTTATTATAAATGTAGCTGTTATCGACTCTTGGGGAAGGACATGGATATCATATGACTGCACACTCAACAAAATGTATAGGGTCACGTTATTCTCTTTGCTCGGAAAGTGTAAAGTACCATTTCGTATCAAATACGAGCACACCTTTCACATTTCTGGCTTGTTACTTTGAATTATGCAACACATTGCTTACGATATTTGCTTTTCAGAAATATTCAATCATTTAATTTGTACGAATAACTATCGGTCATTATTAATCTAAACATTTAAGAAGAAAGGTAAATCATTTTACCACTCGACATATGAATGTCAACAAGACAATTTCGAATGAAATTACCTTTAGGTTCCACCAGTCAAAAGTAATTTACAGTGTGCATTCACTTACACGTTGTACTACTGTATCACTATAACCAATCCTTTTCAAAACAATTTAAGACTCATCCACGAGACTATCAATCAATGTCAGTCCACATTTCCTAATAACCTCTGATACTTATTCGCTTTCTGTAGCTTTTTCTCCATTGCGGAGAATCAGGAAATTTCAAGTATTAGGAAGTGACCTTCGCAATCCCACATTGCGCCTTCTAAAGGTGCCTGTTGCTTAACAAACATAGGTCTAAGGTATTTTATTTTGAGTGTCATCGATTGCCATTCATATCAAGCCATAGTGAAGTCAGAGTTTCATTGAGCAACGAAAAAGATTATTCAGAGAAGCTACTGAAATGACGTAAATCTTGCTAGCATTTAACAGTTGTGGAAGGAATTTAAAAAAACAATGAATATATACATCTGTTGAGATGAAAACACCTCATTTTGTAATAGTCGAATACGTTACTGGACAAATCCCCATATAGATGGTATCCAAGGAAAATAAGGACTTTATACGTTCCTCGGGAACGAGTTTGAAAAAGCCATCTTGCAGATAAAAGGGAATACATCAAAGAGCGAAAAAAAAAAGTTATAAAAACTTCATTCATGATTCATTAAGTTCATGAAGTGTTTATCATAACGTAACTGCCAATTAAATATCATCACCATTTTTGGTATACCGTAGATGAACCCCATGAAGTCACTCTCTCCCACCAACCATGTGATATTGAAATTAATATAATTACGAATGAATTCACCTATTAAAACATTTTAATCAATCAAAACTCTTTTCATTTGATATTGCTATTATTTACTACACCCTACATAGCAATAGGAGGAGAATCAAGGAAACGTAAGAAACAAGGGAAGTGCGTATTTAATTTGTTTTGACTTGTCCTCGTACCCTAAACAATAATGACGTTGTAGTAATTACTCTTATATTTACATCTGCAGAGTTAATGCAATTGACTGATTCGGAAAGATATTACCGCATTGAATTGCTACCTAAGCATGTATTTCGAGCTTTCTCGTCCCATAACACTTCATTTTTGTTATCATATGCTCCAGATGCTATACATGAATGATTTGACTTACCTTTTCAGATGAAGTTGATAAAGCACGGATGTAGAGCTTCTCTCAAGCATTATCTCCGTTAACTCTCAGCAGATGTGTTAATTGGATTAATGCTTGTTGATAAGATATACATTCTACAGCCATAATAAGTAAGGCTTTCGTGTTAGATTTTCATCACACCAAAACATGATGAAACGAAAGATATGTTTATACGAAATAACTGATTTTTTTTCCAAGCTGCCATGAGAGTATCATCACATTTTGCCAATCAAAATCTTGTCACAAATAAACCACTTAAACATTTTTAGGTTATTATAAGCAGTTTTTGACGCATTTTTATGTTTGCAAATTGATAAGGGAATGAATGCCAAATCTCTATCACATTTCTGTTGGAAATGGAAGAGGAATAAAGAAGAGCGGTTGATTCTAACAAAGAGGACTTAATTCCTCGCAATCTGCACCTGGCTGGAAATGGTATCACAGAATGAAATCTGTATAATATTACCTTCGCTTCACAGATATCACGAATGAACATGTCCTTTTTTACAATTGAAGACTTACTTTGCTCCAAACGAAAACCCTTGAACAAAAAAGACATTTTGCGTGGCCATGTACCATGAACTTCTGTGTTAAGTGCAAAACTCATCCAATGATGTATTTTTCACGTTCTAAAATAATACTTGATAAGTGAATCAGATATCAATATAACAATCATAATGTTTAGTGCGTGAAAAGAACGATCGACTTTTTTTTATAACTTTTTTGTAAAAACTGTATAGTTTATGAAGAAGAATTTTCGACTTTGAATGGAAAAACACTACCGCTGAATGCCACTTTGTAGGAATGATATAATTGCGCATCCTTTAGATACATTTTTCAAAAATAATGGCTTATTTTTCTTGCAGTTATTGAAAAAAAATGATTTCGGTAGACAGAATCACATATCAATTTACAATTGATTACATATTTTGCTTCGATTGTAAAACTCGATTCAATATTAGACAAACATTTTGCGTGAACATATACCTTTAATTTCTGTTAATGCAACAGCCGCCCGGCGATGTATCTTATACATTCTAAAACCAGGAAGCTGCCACTTCGATCCACATAATCTCACTAATAAACGTGTAGAAACATTTTGGTGACATCTTAAATATCGAATTTTGTAACATGATCAGTGAATAAGATACTAATGTAGAATTCATAATGCCTGGTGCGTGAAAAGAAGGATCGAATTATATACATTTTGTTAAAGTTGCAATAGTTCACGAATGCCTGGCTGTCGAATCAACATAATTGCGCTTTTGTTTTTACCGAAAATTTAGCACCTTCATTAGTAATCTACATTTTTATACAACTCATATAAACTGAGTTTTTTTCTCAGTTATTGAAAATAAAACATGTTTTGTTCGTTGACGCATATCCCTATTAAAGCAGTATTATTTACAAGCGATGATTTAGCTATAAGTGAAATATTTAAATACGCCTAACACTACATAGATACTGTATACTAGGCACCAATAAGTATGGCGCTGTCATATTGATATTACCTTTTTTAAGAAGTGGGACGTACAAGTTGTGTTTTGGTCAACTTTTTTACGAATTGGCTGAAATTCTGTTTTAAACAAACCTAAAATTGAATTATCACCTTTGCAGTTTATCTCAGTTTATTTCATATCAAATTATGACACACCTTGAATGATGTTTCTGTATATTATTTGTTATTGTGACTCCTCGTACTTCATGCAGCTATGTGGCGGCTTTTTTACATCTAGATATAATACATTTTACTCTTGGAGTATGAAGGGTATTACAAGTTGTAATTAAAAGAGCTCTCGATCAAAAAGTGTTTGACACTCGTGACGTTGAACAATTATTAAAGCATTCATAAGAAATATGGTTAATCTGAACAGTTGTATCAAATGGTTTCAGTACCATCACGTGCACGAAATGTGTGTTCGAATATTCTTGAGAAAATGCGCACTCAATTTTCGGTCGCCATCACATTTAAGCTATATTGACTAAAATATGAAATACATATTTGCGTAGCGATATATATACACCAATGCTGAGAATTTAATCAATGTGTTTGAACATTTGACAAGCAAAAAAGGTTTGTATACTCTCAAAGGTGTGTACATCTAAATGTTACTACAGATTCTTAACATTACGTTGGCTTCAAATATCTAATGTGCAATTTCAAAGCATTGTGTATGGAGAGTTTCGGGTTACAAAGCCATTTTATCTATTCTGGCAAAAATTATTTTTGGCTTCAAGCTTCACGCAAAACGTGTTAAAAGTGCCACGTCCTTCTGAAACTAATCAAAATGGAACACACTTTTGTAGCCCTATGATTTCAAGGGAATACTTCTTTTGTTTACAATGCTAGGTAAGATCCATGTGACAGCTTAGTGAGTTTCATTACTTGGCATTTGATGTATCACAAAGTCAAAAAGTCGTCTTCGAAACAAAAGTACGCTGGAAAATTGCATAATATAAGAATATTAATGAAGTATAAAATGGTTATTATTTTTATTGTTGTCATCTGGAAATAATGCGATAAACACAATGTCGCAACATATAACGGACTTTAAACCCAGCCAAGCTTGTTTATGTCAAAAAAAGTCATCTTCTGATTGAAAATTTGGCCAACTTTCAAAAGAATATATCTTTTTGACTTTTAGCTGCTTAATGTTTATGAGATTCTACTGCATTGTATTCAATAATACTTCCTCTTATCGCTTTTTCACAATAAAAGATTATTGAGATACTATATACATAACTTAATGGAAGTGTCGTAGAAAACTGCCACCTTAGAACTCCCAGGATTACAATCAAGTGACGACATGGCCTAATGGAAACTTCAACTAAAAGCTGTCTGACGGGCACCGAAAGGTATTGAACGACATTAATGGCCATGTTTCTTTTAAAGTCTTGAATTATTCAAAAAGCCGCCCAAGCAAAGATCTTGCAGACAACGCTTAGTGTTTAAAGCAGTTAGCACATTTACATAAGAAAATATAAAGATAGGAAATTATAGGAAAGTTGTTGCTTAGAAGAATATGTTAACAGTTTATCTATTTAGATTTTGAAAATATGAACATCTTAAGTGCTAGTGAGTTGGACGATTTTTGTTATCGACAACGGTAACCATCTCTCGAATAAATACAGGACGCTTCCAACTGAAAACTATTTGTCAGGATCTCAAGTGTTGTTGCTATATGCGTACGATTACAAAATGCAGTTCG
Organism: Chiridota heheva; assembly: GCA_020152595.1. Lineage (NCBI taxonomy): Eukaryota > Metazoa > Echinodermata > Holothuroidea > Apodida > Chiridotidae > Chiridota > Chiridota heheva. The sequence goes on along the minus strand of JAIGNY010000316.1, from coordinate 910,427 downwards.
CGTTTGTCGAAAACGATTTACCTAATTAAGCAAAACTTCCATCAAAGCCTATTTTAGCAAGTTCTTAATTCTTAGAAAAAGTAACAAAATAAGAGCTAAGTATTTGCCGTAGGTTTCGCTGGTCATGAGAGGATGGCTCAATAGCAATAGCGTACTGCAATGATCAATTTATATAAACCTTAATCTTAAGCACCACTTGCAGTTTTAATATTAAGTATTTAACGTAACTGAGGCGGTCATTAAGCAAATATTACGATTCCTATTTACTTTTACTGTTTAGACTAATTTCAAATGTGTACATATATCGGAAAAAGTCTTCATTTAAATAATAATTCATATGATACAAGCCTGTGATCCATGGTTTGTAAAAAACTTTCCAGCCCGATTTCAAAATTAAGCAGCCAGCTTAATTCGTTAAGCAATTTTTTTTTTTGGCGTGTGGATTTCTTAACAAAAATCTTTACTGAGACAAGCTAGTTTAAATGGATTTTATATCTTTGTAACTGCTACGTAACAACATTATTGATCATTAGTAATAGTCAGTAAGTGGATAGAAAAATGGGTTCCGCACTTATTTATTCTTTGCTCTAGAAATCGCTCAAATTAAGGAATACTCGGTAGCATTAGTTTAGTGGTCAAGCAATATATGAAAGAGTACTTAAAAGGAATGAAAATGGTGGAGAATGCAATCGAAATCTCATTCCGTTATGGAAATATTTAAGTTGAAGTTTCCGTATCATTTGTGTAGAAACGTCTAAAATAAAGTAGTTGTGATATCACATCCTCAGATTCTTCAAAGTATTCATGTATTCTATCCAGTGCCTAATTAAAGGGATCTTCACAACACCACTTACTCACGGAGATGGCACCAAAGGCGTCAAAAAGGAGGTCCAGGCCCGAATCCAGCGAAAGCAAGCCACACCATTTTAATCCTTATGCCCCTAGTAGAACATCAAACCGTAAATCAAAGAAATGAAAAGAACATTAGTTAACAACAACGACGCTGAGATGTAAACTCCCAAGTAATTTCATATATAGGAAAGCTGCTTCCATGTAAAATCAAAACTTAATATGATTTGTTTTTTGACGTTTTGTTGCTGACGAAAACCTCTGCTTCTTTTAATACGCCAATGAACCATCTTTGATGTTTGCGCACGCAAACATTTTGGCACGCTTTCAATTCCTTGTTTGTTATGCTGGAATTCAACTGCTTGGGAGGACTGTGCGCGGACTGAGGTATCAAATGTATATTGGCCTAGACAACAATAGTACGGAAACAACTGTATTGTTTGCAGTGACAAAGGATACATGACTTTCAAAAATTTCAAAAACCCTGTATAGTATTATGAAATGTAACACTAAATTCTGTACCACTATTTCTTGTTTTCAAAACAAAACTTTAGATTTTCATGACCCCTATTAATTAGAATCTGATTTTATCCTATTTTGTTCTGCAATCTTCTAAATTAAAAGTATTGCGATAGATCAGGAAAGCAGCGATACATAATATATTAAAGGAAAATCATAATTTACCCTTGAAGAAACATTGACGAGAAGTTATACAAATAGTCAAGCAAGTTAAATCAACATTTGTTATGAAAATGAGGATGACGGCGCCAACCTTCCATAGTAGACTTACTACACCAGTCGCGTCTACAAAGATAAGGCAGAGCTGCTTGGGGAGATAATGTAAATTTTTGATTTCAGTTTGCTGTTCAAGCTGAGACCGTGCTGTCAGTTTGATCTTTTAAAGAAACAGATAATTTGATCGTAAAACACATTGAAATGTAACAGCATTATTTCATTGCATCACTTGCAGTCTTGTCAAGAGTTGTCAACGACAATACAGATGTTTTAAGAAATATTTTTGGAATTAAAGACATATCTAAAAATTGTGGTTACTCGTAAACATAATAGCTTACAACGTTTTCACATGTACATGCCAGCTGATTATCAAATTAGGTGTATTATTCGCTCGCCTGATAAGTTGGTGAATGGCAATGGGGGTACAACATCTACAGCGTCTGATGAAGTCCAGCTGTTTGTCCCTCTTTGCGTGTATTTCTAAATTACTAGAAGCGATGAAGTTTTGCTTTCGAAAAAGGGTGTTTCACTTAAAAGAAAATTTAGAGACTGGAGACTCTCGCCTCAACAGAACATTAAACCAAGCAGTCCTGATTTAAATTGGAAATAAAATGAACAGATTAAAAGTAAATCATGCAATTGAATCTGTCCCCACTATTGAACTGGAGTTGCATGAAAGCAAATTTACAACAATTACTGATTGGAATATAAAAGATTTTTATGACCTTCGAACGAATCTGCATTGAATTTGTAATCCGAAATCTAGTAGATATACACCCTTTACTGATTTTTAATGAAAATACACGGTGATTATGATTTTAAGAAGATGTAATAGATCAAAGATAAAGCACTTGTGTTTTTTTGAATAAGTGGAAAAGTAAGAAGCAAAATTGTGGGGGAATGTGAGTGAAGGATGGGATAAAAGTGAAGGATGGGATGTGAGTGAAGGATGGGATGTGAGTGAAGGATGGGATGTGAGTGTAAGTGATTTTGGTGGGTGAGTGGAGGGAAGGCATGTGACTGAATGGTGGGTTAATTAAACGTAAATGCTGGGTGTTTGATATAACTGAGTAAAATGTGGTTAGGGAGAAGGAAAGCGTAGTTGGGTAAAGAGAATTGGTGAATGCAAAAGCTAGGATTGAGAAGGAAAGGTGGATGGAGAGTGATAAATAGGATCGAGTGATGTATTGAGGATTGTAGATGAATTGGGAATGATTTGCATGACATGCAGAGTTGAAGTGGTCGTATCTAATGGGACCATATAACATGTAGATGGACAGGTAGGAAGGGAGGGAATGTATATTAAAGAAAGCACTCTTTTTCTTTATGTATCATGTGTGCTGATGTATCTTATGTTTCCGATAACTACGGAAAAGAAATTAAGATAACGGATAGCAACAAAGGCAGAGTAATACACACAAAACATTATTCATGTCATGTTCCGGATAAATCTATCATTTTATTATATTAAAATTTCTTTAAAATGCAATACCCCCCAGCTCCCCAGCCCCACCCATTCACCCCCCCCCCCCCTCCAAAAAAACAAACTATCAAGTCAGAACCCTAAGTGAGAGACATGTTATAATTCAGCAAATCCATCTTTAGTAGTTAAATTTAAAATGTATAGTTTATTCAGACTTTAATGCATTGTGGCATTAAGAACTACATTTCTAACGGGTGATAAACTTACTAGTGAGATTTGAACAAGTACTTTTATTCAAATTTCAAGTAATGTCTTTACTTTATTCTCACAAATAAAAAGGAGTGAAAAATAATCAGCATGGCGCTAAACTAATAAGAATGTTAATCAATTATTCAGTACTGTTCCCCACAGGTTGTATTCGCCGTCGCGGAAGAGAAAGATGAGATTACATCTTCATCTGCTGGATTGAACTACGTGTGTTGCTTATGAGTGAAAATGTAAGGTGTAAGATCCAACAAGTTGAGTTTGGTGACACTGTCAGTCTGTGATAACAAGGGATGAGACATGATATGATTAACAAACCAGGCCCGGTAGGTTTGTTTATCTTCTTCCAAATTCAACCCACATTTTCTGGTATTCTGGATTGCCGATCTGTACCGTACAACAATCGTGTAATCTAGTGGAATTGATTGCCGTTACAAGGAAAAGATAAAGAAAGTTTCTGTTAAAACATTCTTTGCACCACATATAAAAATATCAGGGTTTGATATCACCTGATTGATTCGCATGCTTATTTTCTTCTTTAAGCTTATACTGCATTTGTTGTAGCGTAAGTTGTCTTGAGATGATTAAAATATTCAAATGTTTTGAGACATCGATTTAACTTTGTTTTGCAAAGTGTGTAAATGTATATAATGCAGCGACATCCATCGACATCTTCCTCCTTTTTTACAAAACCAAGAGAATCCGATCTCTGGGATTTAGTTTTACTGAATAAGTTTTCATCACACATGTTTAATCATAACACATGCTCAATCATTACACGTGCTTAATTATCACACATGCTTAATCACTACACGTGCTTATTCATCACACATGCTTTATTTTAATCAATGTTAAAAGCCGTCAAAAATGACATGAAATTGAAAAGTTCTTTAAAAACTTTAGCTAGCCCTGAGAATATTAAATGATACATTTAGTGGTGAGATGAGATATGTTTATCTTGTATGGTTGTGAACAACAAGACAAACAAAACTATGAAGAAACTATTTTATGAAGTCTTGCAAATGCAGTACCATAAATCAAAAATACAAAAGGTCTCTAGGGAATGTAAGACCCTCATACCAGTCTATTTTTTTTCTATTTTCCATACATCTTGAGCAGAATAAGATTTTGAAACAAAGTTTTTAACCGTTACTGGTTTTAGACTGCTCTGTAATATAACGTTAACATTATTGACCACTCAAGTGATAATTTAAGCAACATCTACATTGATTGTTTGCCTTAGTTTTAGGTTTGCATCAGCGATGCCCATCTTGGGACAAAAAGTTAGATAATATTTGAACGAAATTTAAAGGTGGCACTAGTTTGTTTGAAATGACTTGTGTGGTAAGTGTTCTCTGCAACCACCTGCGACGTCATACGTCAAGGCTTCATCTTACAGCTCTTTATGTATCTTAGTATAAATTGAAATTGTGTTATTGAAAATAATCTCTCATAGTTTTTTCAGACGGTGAATTCAAGTTGTTAAACTGAATGAACCTAATGTAAATACTCATCCCAACCTGCATAGATAAGATAACTAGATAAACAGAAAATAGGTCCACTATTGATCCAGTATCACCTTGTACTGTATATACCACATCATGCGCTTATTAGTGTTGCTCATATATTACGCTACACGTAACTTTTATATACCTTACCTCCTATAACTCTTGGCTTTAACAAGTATACAACCTAGGTAATACCTATCAACCTATCAAATTCGCTAAAGCTTTACACTGAGCAGACTGCCGAAACCGCGGCGATCATATATTTTCTGCAATGCAGGTTTTATGGTTATATTTTACTGTATACTTGTCTCGCAGATTTTAATTCCCAATTTAACTTGTAACCAGAGTATAATTAAAAGACAAATACAAATGAAACATTTCATTATAGTATAAATAGACTACAACAATTGCCTCAAAAGCCATACTAATTGGTCCGAGTCGTTTGTGTTTTAACGTCTAGGAATTGGAAATCGAAAAACTTATTTGTCAATCCACCGCCCATTGTATATAATATATTTAACTAATCATGTGCTTCATGAAATGGTGTATGCAAACGGTTTATAAAAGCTCGGTACTATTTCATTGAAGTCTGAATATCTAATGCCGCTGAGGCATCCAAGTGCAAAATATTATTTAGATTGGAATAATGACGGATCTGCTACAATATATTGGAACAATTTTGTAACACTGCAGAAGACAATATGAAGAATATTATGATATTCTGAATTGTTTTAATTGTACAAAAATATCTTAAAACTTAAACTGGTCTATGGAATATTCGGTATACGTTTCATGACACATTAAGTTTTGGTAAAATTATGATAGGAACATGTTTTTCAATAGTAACAATTTCAATAATAACAGCTTTGATAATCTTTATGGACGCATAGTCTTTTTTTTTTTTTGAACACACAATTACAATGACGGGGTCGTCGCCTGCGTATTCGGTCATAATAGTAACAATGCTATCACGAAACGCTTAATACGACCCGGACGAGAACACAGGTACGACGTACGGACAGACATAAGATCGACAACCACGTCAATGTCCACGGCCTTTGATAACCAGTTGTGGTGCACTGGCGTGGACGCATAGTCGCTATCAAAGGTTGTTTTATATCATACAACAGTATATAAACTTTAATCTTTTTCAGAAAGGCCAAAAAAAATCAACAACTTGGGGATTGTATTGCACTGTTATTGTAAACTGTTATGGGTAATCACACGATTACACTGTTATTGGAAACTCTTATGTTAATCACACGATTACCAGTAAAACAACTACTGTGGTTTCGGACGTGTTCTGTTGCGTTAATAATTTCGTAATTATAGTGGTCCTGCCATTAGGGTCGGAACTAATGACAAATATAATATTTTAAATATTTAATTTGCAAAAATATGAGTTTTTCGTCACCTTGACGGAAAAAAAAACAGAATCGGGCTTCATACGCGATGACGTCACTTCAGGGACTCCTGTAAGTAAACGATGTGTGTGTGTGTGTGCGTGTGGGTGAGGGTGTGTATGGGTGTGTGTGTGTGTGTGTACGCCATTGAAGTTTCGCGACTACTGCCAATTATTATCTTCCTTTGTGTTTTTTTTTTAAATGTGAATATTTTCCAAGTAAATATTAATCAAAATCCTGCTGCTTTGTGTAGTTGGAGGATTGAGTAAATTCTCAAACTAAAAGTCGTTTATCAATGGCAAAAGGCAAGAAAACGAGACGATTCTGGACGGTTTTTGTGCACTTGGTAAGAACCGAGTTTTCGGGGCTTATCGGTTACAGTGTCATATTCAACTCACGACAGATTGGTATACCCCTGTTCTGTTTGATTGAAAAAGTAGCTTGACAGCATCGCTCTCTCTGACATATAATTATTACTGTTTGGTGAGTAATAAAATTTCAAATAAGAGAAACAGAAGAAGAAAAAAGAATAGAATAAGACTCAGTGATATTCGAACTCATAACCTCTCGCTCAAAACACAATGCCGTAACCGTATGGGCCACTTAATCACTAATAAGCTTATATGATTTATTTCATATATAGTGTGAAATATGATCGAAGGAAGAAAAATCGTTAAATTAGAACTGAATTCTAATTATTGTGTCCATATGCTAAGCCGTCCTTTTTAGCATATCAAAAACAAAAACAAAACTTATACAATTTTTACAATTTCTTAAAAAACTTTCAATTCAAGTGCAAAAACGCAACGGAATTGCGTGAATGAACTATGGCCTGTTCACTAAACGCCAAGCGACAGAGACTTGGACATTGATAAATACAACTTTATATTTCCATTAGACGTAAAAAAGAGTGAGATGTTGTTGCAAACATTTCAATTTGATCATGTTTAACAAAATATTACTTGCGAAACAGTAAGAATGCCATGCCGATCCAGGCTTATTACTGTTGGATCGTGTAAGGTTGTAAGCCTGATATCCTTCTTTCTCGTCTGCAAGCGGTTCATATTAAAAAGGAACGACATCTCCTTCATTATGAGCATGTTCTTCATTTATTTCCAAATAATTGTTATCATAGTTTGAACTTGAAAATGACAAATTAAGATCTGAACAGAACGAAAACCTTTCGTAATCAGACGCTATTTGTACGTGGTTAGTATGTGTGCCATGCATTGTTTACAATCAGCAGTCTCTGAAATTACGTAGCAGACAGTTATGGCGTCACAAATCCCTTTCAACTTTTACGAAGCAAGCAATATATGTCCTTTTCATCATCAAAATGGACTTATTTTTATAATCTTTTGACGGATTATTGAATTTAGGGATATGAAAAACCTATATCAGGTTAAATCTCAATTATTTAAAAAAAAAAAAAATTGTGGGGAGGGGAAAGGGGAGGGGGCATGACAGGACCACTTTAAAATTTGTTTTTATTTGATGCAAACGTAACAGTTTTTACGAAAATGGTGCTAATTTATAGCCTATATTCCAACAATATCTTCAAATGACACAAATGATACTGAAATTAAAAGGTAAACTCATTTTTGTGAACCTAAATATTAGCAGCAAGCACGTTAAAATGGTTGGTGTAACTAACATGTACAAGCCTAAACACTACATGCCTGTTCACATCACACTCTTCTAGTAACGTATCAAATGAAGTGTTTTCAGCTGAAGATAAGGAACTG
>JAIGNY010000316.1:890000-895000 GCA_020152595.1 Chiridota heheva | reverse complement strand
TCCTCTATAAGCCAACTGATATCAATTAACGTCTTATGAAGTTGCCCCCACCCCCTTCTTCCATGGTAATTGTTTTAGTGGAAACTATAGAACTATTCTATGCGGGCCTCACTTCTGTGTTACGATCAGTAACGACAACCTAATCCTGCTAGAAGATTTTAACTCCTGGGTTGGCTGCGACCACAGCAATTTGAAAGAAGTAAGAGGCAAGCATGACATTGGCAAGATGAACAGCAATGTCTTTCTAATGTTGAACAAATGTGCCGAGTACAATCTAGTCATTACCAACAAAATGTTTAGGATGGCACAAGTTTAAGACTACATGGATGCACCCAAGAATCAAACAGTGGCACATGATCAACTATGTCATTGTTCGACAAAGGGACATTCAAGATATCTAGGTAACGAGACCCATGTGTGAAGCAGATTGCTGGACTGAAAACAGGCATATCCGCACCTTCCTCAAGCTTTGCAATGTCAAACATTTCAGAAAGCGCATTAGAACAGCCTTCAACACTGTCAGACTCCAGGAGCCATCATATCATCAGATATTCCAGACCTGCCTTAACAATAATCTCTCCTCTACTAGACATTTTACTGGTAACCCAACACAGATCAGAGAGATGATCACCAAGACGTCAAAGTCAGTACTTAGTCCAAATAACCCCATCAAAACTGGTTTAATAAGAACAATGTTGCCACCAAATACCAGTTAGCCAAGAAGAACAAGACATTTATGGAGTGGCAGAATAACCCAAATTCTACCCCCAAAAAGGACAGGTTCAAATCATCTAAAGCTCAGGCTCAGCGTGAAATCCGCAAGCTGCATGGTAGGTGGTGGGATACAAAAGCAGATGAGATCCAAGATTACGCTGACTCAAATAAATCAAAGCAGTTCTTCAGTTCCATCAAGTCTGTCTTTGTCCCCCAAAATCTTGCTCTTCCCCATTGCTTTCTGCAGATGGGTCAACCATGATCAAAGACAAGGCTGAAATCAACAATCGGTGGAGAGATCACTTTAGTCAACTATTGAATCGTACATCTTCGGTCGACAAAGAAGCTCTTAATTAGAATCCCTAACAGCCCATCATGGAGGACCTTGACAATTCCCTTTCTCAGATGACGTTAAATAAGGATTGGTCAAATGAACTCTGGGAAAGCATGGAAAAGATGGAAATCCGGCAGAGCTTTACAAGACACTGACTGATGATTCTCTTGCAGTATTCTATGACATCCTGACCAGTATATGGGAAGAAGAGGAGGTACCACCTGATCTCCGCGATGCCACAATCGTTGCATTGTATAAGAATCAAGGTTCCAGAGCGGACTGTGAAAACGATCGGGTAATTTCACTGCTTTTGATTGCTGGGAAAATTCTTGCCCTCACTATCCTGAATAGACTAATCTCTGCAATCTCCGCAGGTGAGACTCCCTGAATCACAGTGCGGTTTCTGCAAGCACCGTTGACATGGTGTTTGCACTTAGAAAGGTATAGGAGAAATGCAAAACATGGGTCTCTATGCTGTATTCATCGATCTGACAAAAGCTTTTGATATGGTCAAGAGAGAAGCATTGTGTTCTTTACTCAGAAAGCTTGGATGTCCATCAAAATTCACCACACTCATTCAGTTGTTTTACGACGACATGACAAGAGAGATGCTTGCAGATGGTGAACTTTCTGCAAACTACAATATCACTAAAGGCGTGAAGCAAGGCTGTATGTTCGCCCCTGTGCTTTTCAACCTGTTCTTTACACAGGTGCTCTTACATGCAGCTAAGGACATTGACTAGGGTATCTACATCTATTACAGACTGGACCGCACACTATTTGACCTACGTTGCTTATAAGCAAAGACAAAGACCCTTAAGATACTTGTCACTGAAGCCCTGTTCAAGTTACCAAAAACTGTGTCCTCATGGCTCACAAAGAGAACCACCTCCACGCCATCGTGGATAAGTTCTCTGAAGCTTTCAAGCTTTTGGGACTAACAGTCTTGGTAAAACAGAAATCCTCTACCAGCCTGTACCAAACAGCAACCCACCACAACCTTGCATCATCATTGATGGTACACAATAAAAGAATGTGGAGAGTTTTACGTACTTGGGCAGCCCCAATGATGGCTCACTCGATAAGGAGATTGCAGCGAGAATCCGGAAAGATAGCCAAGCACTTGGTAGACTCAATGTCAAAGTCAATGTCAAAGCACAAGAATATTAGCGAAACCTGGACCATATATCGCAGACACCTAAAGCAGTTGGAGCAATTTCGGACCGGATAACCAACCAAGAAGTCCTTGGTAGAGCTACTCGGACAAGTATAGAAGCTAAAATCTTGAAGTATCAGCTTCACTGGGCTGGCCATGTTATTCGCATGGATGATAAGAGAATCACAAACAGTTGTTCTTTGGAGAATTGTCACGTGATTATCGCAAGCAAAGTCGGCCAAAGAGAAGAAACAAAGACAAACTTAAGTGTCACGTGAAATAAGCTAACCTTCCGCCAAGGGAACTTGAAAAGGCTGCTTTAGACAAAAGGACAAGACCAGATGGCGTTCACTTGTAAGAGAGGCACCGATCCAGTTTAAAGAGAATCGTCGTCAACACTTTGCAGCTCCACGGGAGCGACGCGAAAGCTTCCACTGTCCCAACAACTGGCATTCTTTGCCGCAACTGTAACCGTTTGTGTGCATCTTGCCTTTGGGCTCAGAAGTAACTGCGGATCCACTAATGACGTCAAAACATCATTCTCATTCTCGGCTGCCCAAAAACAACCAACAAGAGAAGAAGAATCATATATATAAAAACGAATTTCATTGGAATATTCCTTTAAATAAGCACGGAATATAAGCCATACATAGAATAGTAAACTACACACTAAATAGATCATTGCGAACGCACGTTATGTTAACGCTAGTTAAATTTAAAGCTACGAGTTTGGTGCTTGAATCCTGACTTAAACTTTGGTCGACACCCATAAACCGAGGATGATTCCTCTCTTCAACTTCTTGCGACATATTTCAACGATTGCTATGCTTCTGCCGCATGTTCATTATAATTATTTACAAAGTTAAATCATTCATATCTAAGGATATTTTGCTATCTATTAACAACACACTTATTCTACCCCATGTGTCTTATTACAACATCATTTGGGGAAATGCTTGTCCAACTTTAGTTAACAAGATTCATTTGCTTCAAAAACGTGCGTCGGAATTTATTTGTAATGCTTCATATATGCAACTTTCCGCACCTCTATTTTATGATCCTAACATTCTAAATGTAATCAATATCATCAGGTATTAATTAGGAATCATCATGTACAAATCTATCCATGGCCCTTTACCTTAACATCTTACATGTTCGTTTACTTCTGTTAATTCAGTGCATTCCCACAATATGAGGAATAGTGCAAAATTATTCCAACATCACTCATATTCGTCTTTAGTACATAAAAGTATAAATTTCACTGGCCCCAAGCTATGGAATTCTTTAGATCAGCATGTCAGCATTTAACTCAAAATCTTTGCCCGTCTTCAAAAATATGCTTAAGGCCTCCTTGTTAAAAAGTCAGTCAGAACTCTTTTAGGGACCATTTCTTTTTTTATGGGGGGAGGGGGTGTGCGTGGAAGTGGGGAGGAGGAATGGATTTATAGGGTGGGTGGGGAGGGTGGGTAGGGAAGGGCAGGGAAGAGGGTAGAGGAAGGGTGCGAAGGATCTTTTAATTGACAGTTTCTTTCGGGATTTAGATTTCTGTTCTTTTTCTTGCTTCTTAGTTTTCCTTACTGCTTACCTTACAGGGTGGCTTAATCCAGATAAGCTTTGCATCTTTTAGGTCTCCCCCCACATGTTTCTAGTAATACAATTTAACTTGTTTTGTCTTCCACTTTATTCATACGCTTTGGTGTGCGTTCTCGTCAATCTATTTACCTTTGACTCTACTTGTGTAATTGTTTGTATTATCTTTATGTTTAAATTCATATCATATTGATGTAATTTTGCTTGTAAAAAAACTTTAAATATGTACATGTATGATAATATTGTAATTGGGACTATGTGGAAATAAAGATTCAATTCAATTTGATTCAATTCAATTCAATTACCCACATCACACCGTTTTATTCGTATGGAATGTTCTAACTAGTTTAGTTTGGTTATTTTAAAGACTATTAAAGAATGAAAATCAAGATCAGTGATTATGAATTTCTGAACAGCTTTTCCTCGCAATGGTAGTTTTCCTTCAATCAAATTGTCCAATCTTTGTATTAGAAAGAAAACCAAAATTAGTGCTAAAAAGTACATATCTCAAACATTGATTAGAATTATTCACATATTCAAAATTCAACCAAGAATAAATGTCCTTCAAACTTTGTGTTCAAAGGACATGATAATAAGCGGCAAATTATAGGAAATATAAGAACCATTGAATGTGCAGTCTTGAAGAGAAATGATGAAATCATGACAATGTCATTTGGCATTTGTGGATTCAGTCAAGAACAAAACTTGTTTCATATCAAAACCTCAAAAAAGTGAAAATCCAACTTGAACTCAATAAGTGCAAAAATGACTTAAACAACATTTTCGATTTTTAAGCAGTGTTATGATTAATCTCCAAAGAGCTTCAGGCAACAATAATGGAGAGGCACAAAAGATTGCTTAAAAGTACTGTGAAAAAGAAAAACAATAACTCTTTTGATCATCTTTTTTCATACCTTGAAGGGCAACGCATGTGACTTTCTTAAGCTTGAAATCTGGTCTCGAAGGAAACACGAAGTGCAAATATTGACAATAAAGTTGAAATCGTGATAACTTTAAAGACTCCCATTGCAAGACACTTTATTAACAACAACGAAGGAAAGAAGATTACAGCTATGGTTTTTACATTAAACCGTCAGTCATGAAGTTTGTGGATAAATAGAAAAGAATAATTAGAGATATTTTAATTCGCGTTTCTTGTAACCATTTTTAATCTGAAATGTGTTTTCTTTGCGTATTACTGACCTC
>JAIGNY010000316.1:835000-885000 GCA_020152595.1 Chiridota heheva | reverse complement strand
TCATGAAACAGCATTTTGAATGGAAATGAACACAAATAACAATGAAGGATCCATAACTTAGATTGATAAAAGGATATAAATATACACATATATATATATATATATATATATATATATATATATATATATATATATATATATATATATATATATATATATATATATATATATATATATATATATATATATATATATATATATATATATATATATATATATATATATATATATATATATATATATATATATATATATATATATATATATATATATATATATATATATATATATATATATATATATATATATATATATATATATATATATACATATATATATAGTCATAGATATAGACCTTTTGCATTTACTAATTCTAACGACAAGAGATATGAAACTAATTCAGAATGCCATGAGTGCAGTACTATATCACACTCTTCAAACTTTGCCTAAACTAATATCAACCAATTTTGACACGCACACTATCCAAACATGAACGGGTCTCAGGACACCAGTTTGCCTTGCAGTTGTTGATAATAGAGTTTCAATTTCATCAACTATACCACTTGTGCTTGATCTGTGAATGGCTAGAGCATTTGATAAAGTTTGGAGGCACTAAAATTCCCAAGAAAGATTCCTGAATAAACGACCAAATCCCCAACGTATCTGCTGACCGTCAAGTTGTACAAAATGTCAAATACCAGGCAACTTTAAATCAAATAAAACTTTCTTCACACCCAGGAGACACATGTACTGTATAGTCGAATTTTGTACATGTTCGACATTTGAAAGTGTGACCCTGGTTATAAGATGTGTAAATCATTAACTAGAAAAACGCTGTCACACATGCAGACATGTTAAGAATGAACCAGGTTGTGTAAATTCATTTAATATCTGCATGCATGGACTATGTTAATGAAATGTTGTCTGATTTAATATAATAAACATAACATAAGCAGTATAATCTTTGTACACATGAGACAAAAAAAAATTTAAAAGGTAAAAGACTGATTTAATTCTTCTATCGCTCAGATACACGTCTGAACGTAAAGTAGCCATTTCAAATGTCCTTGATGTTATTGTCAAAAGTGCAAGTGTATTCACGCAATGATGTATCTGCCAATGCAGTTGCGACAAATCTTGCTTACATGCGTTGCTTCCATAGCAATTCAGGATTTGATTATTTAAATATCCGTAAGGAAAACTGCATATTAAGAACACAACATCTGCAGTGCATGTGCTGGGCTCTTAACTGATACATATGCTGAAAATAAAATACATTCGTATACATTGCAAGTGATACCTTACCTATTTTAAAAATCATATGTCTTAAACTCTCTTCTTATATGTAGTCTCAGTAATACAATTTCGGGATTTGAAGCACAACTTAAGTTTCCTTTGACTCCACACACATACGTTTTAAAAGACAAATCTCTTCAATGTTTAGTGTACAGTAGGTTTTTACTCTACTAGGTTATGCCTAAACAATATATTTTTTCCGCTAACGCAACACCAAATAGAAGATGCATTCATTTGATAGTATGGGGGAGATGGAGAATACCCATCCAATCTAGTGATTCATGCCACCGACCAAAACAAATTTAACGTTGAATTAACGCTATGAAAAATATCATTTCTATAATTTTGATAAGAAACAAAAATTCCATATATTTAGCATGTCACCCTCATAACTCCAAAATAACCTTTATGTTCACACATTCGAGATAAACGTATATGCACTGAAATATTTACACAAATTGAACAAGAATAGAAGGCTGAGTTTGTAAGAATTCGTGTTTTATGTTATATTTGACGCAAAACTTGTATTTTTACTGCAATTAAATAGAAGCAATAACATTGCAATAACAAAAAACGTTGTGGATAATGTTCACATTTAATTCTTTTAAATATTGTTCAACCCACTTATGTAAAACACTTTATATGAGATGTTTTAGCTGGCCTAAATCTACAGTAAGAAGGTCTTATTTTAACAAGATTTTACCCAATTTGATGTTTGGTCTGATAAGGGATTAAGGACCGCCATATGCATATTCTTACTACGCTATTTCACAATAACAATTGTGACTTTTATTTTCCTTATTAAAGAGTTAAAAATTAAGATTCATTTTTTAATGTTGCAAGAATTTCCAAGATATAATTTGGATGGTGACGAATGTTCAGATTTACTATCGAGATAACTTATTATATTTTCGCAAAACTATAAATGCTCTGCAGGGAAAACTCTTCTTAGAATTATCCGTAAGCAGCTGAAGATATCTTTAGCTGACTTTGTTTGATATTTCAAAATATATGTATGTCACGCGCGTGAAATATATCTTTAGATCTTTGAATATTCCCCTGTTCATCATGCACTTAATTGTGATACATGTTTTCGGCAAAGTAGGAAATAATCAATTATATACCTTAGATACCATGACATTTTATGGCAGATAGTGTAGAAGTATAAGTTGGATGTAGGCCTAGAAAATAAAACATCATTGGACCTTATTCATCAGAGCAGAAAAAGTATGTCAGTACCATGTGGGTTCTAAACAGCTAAAGGGATCGGTTTTAACGACAATCTGAAATGTTAGGTTGTTTAGTAAGAAAATTAATGAGATAGATAGAAGTAGATGTTTAGATATATAAAGTGGCAGCCACACAGGCTTGCTTTAAGTGCTAAGTGCATTGTATATATCCCCAAGTCTGTCACCTAATCTGAATTCCATTTCTTTAAAGATATATTGGCGGCGCGCAGTTTGATCTGCAATTCCATTGTGATTAATTGACAGTTGATGTCCTATAGCTGACAGCTGTCCAGACAGTAGTACCTTCATGGCATCTTGATTTTCACAGCTTGCAAGCATATTAACTCTGAGTTCTAGCAGTGGGTTTAGTGTGATGTTCTCCTATACCACATTCTTCCAGTTCTCTGAATTCCCTGAACGAATTATTAAGTTAAGAGTTCAATGTAGTAACAGATGGCAGACGCTAAGTTCATTGATTATAGAAATTGTAGACGTACTTGAGGTGCACCAACTCTTTTTCCAATACAATATTAGAGATATATACGAACTAGTTTCAATTAAAAGCTAGATGTACACGAGAAATCACACGAACATTCCCACAATGATTTAAATGTCTTGCATTAAAGACAATACACACTGAGAGGCTTTGTTCATTCATAAAAAACCGTATAAGGTTTGCATTGCGGAAGGGAATGAATGGAACCAGCTAGTTAATATAACCGAGGAAAATTTATAGCCTTATCTTTGATTGGTATTTCTTAATGAGTTGCTATCAGCAATTCACTTGCCAATTTTGTCACTATACGCCACCGTATATACACGTTGTGCACATATTCCACTGAAACTATATACAACTATATACAAATACGTGTAATTCTGAATACGCTTCAAATAATGTCGGCTATCTTGAAATCATCTACACTGGATGTGTGCCTTACCACGAGACTTTCCTTTCAAAAGATTAGCTTAATGGTAACAAAATGCAGAGAAGCTACTTGTTTATTCCAAGAGATAGCGAGTATTGACGTTTGTTTATAAACATTATTTATGTATACAGACTTTTTTGATTAACTAATTAACATCATTTTTCAAATCAAGAGTTATTCACCAATACTTTACTAGACTTACTAACTGCAAGGCACACAATCTTAAAGAAACACTTGTTTAAAGAATATAAGGCTGCTACGTTACTGTTAGTCTGATATCAGCAATTGATAGAGAAATCTGACACTGAGTCGCACACTTGAATTTTAACGAAATGATAATTTTAAACGCTCTCTATACCATTTTGCTCCATTATCGTCTTCTATCAAATAAGAAGAACTTACACATGAACATTCTAACATTAGTATCCGATGTTACCTACATTGTATAGGTTATCATAGGTTATAAAATTTGTATGTCATTATCCGTGCATTAAATCACGGTAATGCACGACCTTGATTATTTGGTTTATATCATTTTTAGAACAGGTGAATGTTTAATTAAAGCACAAAAAAAAAAAGATACATGTAAACTTCTCTCGTTTTTCAGTCTTTGTAGTTGTTTTCCATGCATTTTAAACAATCTTACACGGGTAGTTTATGAAAAGATTAATGTTTTGACATCGCGTTTATATACGCATTTATGCACTATTCAAAGGACTTTGCACTCCCGAACTGGCAAATGGCCCCCTAAAATCGGGCCATTTCACCCGTGGCAAAGTCCTTCGCCCAGGGCATTAAATGCGTATATAAACACTCCGTCTTAACAATAATCTTTAATTAAAGAGCATTCATGTAAGCGTTGCAAGTGATTTCCAAACTCAATCTCTCATCACCTTAACTTGGTTAAGACTTAAAACAAATGATCATTATGATATTGAATACTAACACTTTGCACCCCGAAGTATGTAAAGTACTTAAGCATATTTTGCTATTTGAATGAACATCAACGTCTGAGTATTGTATCAAAAGCGTACTTCGTCTCTGGGTTTTTGCTGATCACAGTTCCAAGAATTGTTAATGCCTGCAAAAGTTATGGCAAAGAAGTGGAAAACATTCCTAAACTGTTATATTAATCTATCAATGTTTTGATAATATTAAGCCCTTGAATTTCAGATAACGAAGTAATTATTCAGCTACAGCTGGGCTGTTTAAAATCATTTTTTTGGGGTGACCTGACTCGTATGAGTAAATTACAATTTTCTCAGTGTGTCTCAGGTGTCGATTCTATGAATAGATCCTTTAAGCATGAACTGTATAATGTTAATATATGTAATAATTATACATTGTATGTCACGTATTACACCCTCTTTTGTAAATTTTGTTCTTTTGCATATTAAGGAGTGATGAATACACATTCAACAGTCCGGTGTATTGACGCACCGTTTATGGGATCGAATCCTGCGAAGTAAACATAATTGAAATTGTTATAAGTAGTAAATGTATAGATTAATGTATAGTCAAAGGCAGTGCTTACTCTTATGTTAATATAGACAGATTCACAACTGGAAAGCTGCATTATGGATAATAGTTGCCAAATACTTGGAGATCGGAGTGATCTCCTGATGAGGGAGAGTGTGTCGGACTCTTTGAAGGATTAGCTCATTGGTCCAACATGTCCAACTTATCAAAAGGAACTACGAGGAAACCAATACACATGTTCACAGTTCCGTTCGCCATTTTGAGTTGCGAGTAAACAAACAATGTTCCCTATTGACTGTAACGTATCTTGTTTAGGAGATATTTAATTGAAATTGTAACAAATTTGTATGAAAATGGTGAAGAAACTCAACTAGAGTAGAGTGACGTCACACCATTATTTTTTTACAATTGTTGATTACAATAATATCTTTTACTAATTGAAAATATATTTTCTTTTGATTCTAGTGATATATTCTTCTGGTGGTAAATCTTAGTTTGTTTGCTGAGTCCTCTGTTAGTATTATCTTGACATATCCAACTGTCCAATGGCTGTAAATCACGAAATGGCATAAACAAGTTTACTAAAATATACATAATATTTGGGGTAATGTGAGGATTTCGCAGTTGTTATTTGTACATACATCAAAACAAGAAACAGAATAAGATACGTGAGTACCTTCTTCCGCATTTTGTTTCGTATGTTTTCCTCTACCATATGGGCTAAAAATTGATCTCTGCACTAATCTTTTCAAAGCTATTTTGCTGATGACATCACGAATTTCAAATTTTCTTTTATTAATTTTACCTGAAATTGCAAAGCCCTGAGAAGGTTAGTATGTAAACTAGTTTGATGGAATATATTACTAATGTCATGATGTTGTTTAGAGGTTCAGATAACTCTCTATACATTTCCCTAAGATGTGACTAGGTCTTTGAATAACTTTGAAACCATCTAAGGTATTGAGATTGAATAACGTCATGCTTTAACCAACATGCGTATTTCCTGCCTTCATGCAAGTAATACTGCTTTGCGGGTCAGTTAGTGCAAGATTAGTTACTGCTCTCAATAAGAGGGGACCGCCTTCAAAGCTATTGGAATGATGCTTTAATTTAAGAATATTAAGCCCGAACTTAATAGCATTCAAGAAAAGCCGGTCGACTTTTAATACATCATATTTTGTTTTCTTTATATCTTCGCTCCATATAAGAGTATTGCCGCTGGCCATTTTGTCGGAAAGAAACGTTGTATCAAGAAGCAAAAGACGGTAAAAAGCTATGGCGGAGAAGGGTAGTAAGGATTGAGCATGAATCTGTGCGTTGTCACATTCTAACTAATTTTGTTTAGTGTCTGAAATACTGATTCCGAGTGGGACTTTATCAGTTTCCTTAGGGCATACAGAAGAATTCAAAACCAAATATAAGTGTTGAAAGTCCATTATATCGGGGTGAAGGTCAGCACTAAATATTAAGAATGGCTGATATTAACGTTTGTGTCTGTTCAGAGCATTTATGCTTCAGTTAAGCGAATTCTAAGACGAAAGAACCTATTTCGCTCAGGGCAGGATGCAAAGGTGGTAAATACGGTGACTAAAGTAAAGTATGTCTTAAATATTGCAGGGGAAGTGAACGGTTGGCAAAATCGGTTCCGGACACCATTTCTCTACCAACACGTATTCGATCACTTTAAAAGAAATTACGAAAAACGCCAATATGCGTTTGATGATGAAAAATTGTTTAAAACAGGAAACGCAAGTCTTAATTTTGCCCTTTTCTGCCATGGAAGTATTACTTGTGCGGGATTATTACAAAAGTATTTTTTTAAATTTAACTTGAAGAATACCACGAAAAATCATACATATTGCAAACACGCCAGATTGAATTAGAAATTAAGTATCCCAATTATCTTATGATTTTCATCACATCGTACAATAGTGCTTCAAGCGCACCGTACTAAAACAGAACGATTTTATACCAGTTGCCCTGTTCAAAGTCAGAAGTCTGTACCATTTCCCACCAAACACGAAAGCCACTCCGTCAAATTAACGAGTATTTTATTCTATCTATGTATGTTGAAGTCTCATTTTACCGTATAAAAAAAACAACGTATTAAATCACGAAGTGAATATTTTGGTACAAAAACTGATCTACCCATGTTTATGAACAAGCTGCTACAACACACTTATATTCCAATGTTAATTTTCAGCGATTATGCATGCTTATAAAAAACAGACCTCCCTTGTTTGGGTTTTTACTGCGTTAATTTCCCCGGTGGTTAAATATGTCAATTTTCTTGGATTTACAATGTCGTCGAGCATAAATATCTCCTTTGAAAAGCAAGGAAGGAAAATCAATGTAATACCATAGTCAAAACCATCGCCAACTCTAGAGGATAGCGAAGCAAATGAAGAAGAAATAGGTTTAGTTGTTGAGCTGTACTGTTGTGATGATAGTAATTGTTGCAGAAATATTTTAACAATTCATCTCCACATCACATAATCTATTCGAATATTCGGTCATCCGGACATTTTAAACATCCGGGATTCTTTGTCGTTGAAAACGTGCCACGATTTGTGCACAAGGGAACACCACACTTTTAACCTACGTACGCACGATACATATATTTCAAATTTTGAAATGACCATTTCTACGATATTCCTCTACATTTGCAACAATTTCCTGTAATAATACTCAAGCGAAGAGATATAGGCCTCTAAAGGTGGCCGATTTCACAATGGCTGTAATAGTAAAATGCTTTGTTTTTACCGACAAACTGGTTCTTCAGATTCACACACGTTATTCTGACGTCATCCTAAATACTCGAATTGGAAAAAAATTACAAGAGACACGAGACCCGCAAAAAAATTGACGATGATGTCCTCTTCTCATGCCTTTCATTATTGAGCAAAAAGTGATTTATTTGATTTGCTTTTGACGTATTTTATCAAAGCAAAAGTAAATAGCAATTTAAGAAAGATATCAAACAAAGTCATTTTTTGTATCGAAATATGTTTATCAATGTAACAACAACAGATAATCGTATAATTTGATGGGAGGTGAAGAAACGATTGTCTTCCAAAGTAAAGAACCCAAGTGTGTAGATTGTTAACGAATTCACTGGAATAGTAATGGGGTAATACGGAAATGACACGGATGAATTCAAGCATATCACCGAAACGGCAGATTTATATGCAAAACAGTTTGCTTACAAATTCTAGTCCTTTTTATTATACCAATATACTTGCCTCTTGCATTTCTATTGGCAAACAAGGATATAATATTCTAAAAAAAGCAATAGAACGTCTCTTAGTGGTAATGCCAAGAGCTTGTTTGCAAAGAAAATAAATAATATATGGTCTAATTTGTAGCCTGACAGGCAAATCAGCTGTATTGACTTAACTCACTCCCGTTTCATGATCACGGTGTAAAATATCAAATAGTTATTAATAATCTCAACAATAAGCTAAGCATCCTTCAGCTCAAACTGTAACTTTCGCAGAATCATCGTGTAATAATGCTAAAACCCTGCAACTTGGTAACCATGATATACATATGTTGTTACGCACTCTAAATTTATAGACCGTGAACTATTATTCTTTAACGGCTAGTCATTTATAAAAAATGCAGTCTTGAGGGTAATTCTTTGATTACAACTGAGTGAATTAGCATAACGAACAAAATGAAAACAAGTTATCTTTAAAACATGTTGAAAATAGCATTTTTTGTATTACAATGAACTTTTTACTTAAGTATGAACACAGAGCAATTATGCCGCCAATGGAATATTCAGGAATGTAAGCGGTAAGAGTGCCTGATACATAAATATCTTGTTTTGCTTCCAGGCACACAAATAAGTTGTGAATTGCTAATAGTAGCAAAGGAAAGATTTTAGCATTTTTTCCTATTCATTTCTTTCGATGGGAAGTAAATACTTTGTATATTAATTTATATTGTAATTATTTTTTGATTAATTCTAACTATATCTTAAATATTACAAACAAAGGAAGACTTTTTTGATGTACTATTTTTGATATATATATATATATATATATATATATATATATATATATATATATATATATATATATATATATATATATATATATATATATATATATATATATATATATATATATATATATATATATATATATATATATATATATATATATATATAGATATATATATATATATATATATATATATATATATATATATATATATATATATATATATATATATATAGATATATATATATATAGATATATATATATATATAAATATATATATATATATAATATATTATATATATTTTATTATATATATATATATATATAGAGAGAGAGAGAGATATATAAATATATATATATATATATTTTTTTTATATTTCTTTATATATCTATATATCTATATATATATATATCTATATGTATAAATATATATATATATATATATATATATATATATATGTATATATATATATATATATATATATATATATATATATATATATATATATATATATATATGTATATATATATATATGTATATATATATATATATATATATATATATATATATATATATATATATATATATATACATATATATATATATATATATATATATATATATATATATATATATATATATATATATATATATATATATATATATATATATATATATATATATATATATATATATATATATATATATATATATATATATATATATATATATATATATATATATATATATATATATATATATATATATATATATATATATATCTTATGATAACTGTATTACCGGTTGCAAAATGTTTGCTTGACACTATTATCTGGACTTTTTCCCTGAAAGCGGCCATTTTTGAAGGGGCAATTTTGTTTTTTTAAAGCAGTGACTACGACAATTAGTTACAAAATGGCACCCAAGTGCCACTGTCAAAACGCGCACATTCTTGTTGTTTGTCTGCAGGTATGTTTTTGTCTGAAATACCAGTTGATTTTCAAACAGCTTTCTATATTCGATTGCCTTTTCAAAGAGATATAATTTTACTATGTAATTTTGTACAGAAATGTTTAGAGTTAATTTGTCAATGACGTGATGGAAACCTTGTCGTATTCCATGTTATGACTGGAACGGTAGGCATTAATATATAAATTACTGCTATAGATTTTATACTTTATTTTCATGAAATAAAAAAATTGAGAGATAAAAAATAATCATCAAATATCATTATATATATATATTTTTATAAAACGCTGAATATACAGCATTACGCTAATGTTTACGGTCTTAGCACCAAACAAGAGATAAAATTACAATAAATTCAATCGAAGACTCAGATAAGGATTATGTATAAACCAGAGGTATGTTTATGTTTTGAAGTGGCTTGCTTGCATAACAAATTTAGGCATGCATTTCACCAGACATTTATTGATAGTAACCTCACAGAAAGGAAAAGTCACAGCCTGCGCCGAGGCAAACATTATCGCAGTTCAGCATTCCAATTTACCGGATGCCCAAGATCACATCAAATGTTTTCTGGTATGAAGTATCTGTTATACCGTATCAACTGATCAAAGGCCCTAGTTTGGAAGGTTTACATTGCAAAAAGTAACTAGTTTGTATACATCCAAACGGTCATTCACACTTGCTCGTTTTTTTTACAATAACGTGACAATGTACTGAGCAAAAATTATACCCGATTAAAATGGTCAGAATAAGCTACACCATACTTTATTTTGCTTTACATGAGCGCAGCTGCATTGCTTGTCATAAAAAAAACTGACAAATCACACAAACGTATATTATTATCAATTAAGCTGCAAGGAGATAATAACATTGAATTGTTGTTTATATTAGTATACTTTGTTACTGCAATTGCTAAACCTGCTGTAATTGATCATGGGAAAATACCATAGTTCGGAAGTGAAACTATTTTTGCATATAACATCAACAAGATAAACCGTCACTTGCCTTTATGGATTACTATATAAGATACAAATATATTTTTCATGATCAAACAATTTCTGTTTTCAATTTTTCATTTCAATTGTTGTTTATACCGTATTTTTGCATTATTTCACTGTGTTCACAAGAGCATCATCAGATGTTAATGATCTTGTTTTGAACAGTTTACAAGATATGACATAATGATCTAATAAAAGTGAAGAAAATTGACGTTTCTCTAAGAAATACAAATAATGTATCTTATCCTTTTACTTGTTTTACTTGATTGCATCGTATTGTTTACTTTATCGTGGTTCGTCCTGAGTAGTCTTCTTGGTCTTGCAACCGTCAACTATAAGTCTCCAAATGATTTTATATGTGGTTATAATTAAAATGGCAAACACTCCAATAAGTATTATTGCTTTTATTATGGCAAACGAGGTTAGAGGAAAATCGTCTACTTGAATTCTAGAAACATAATCGTCATCATTGGGCCGAAGTGAAAATCTACTTGCTTTTGTTACCCTGTCTGTGACGTCAACAACTTTGCCAGTGACATTCAGTAAGTTCTCTGTAACAGTTCTTAAGAAAGGGTGATCTGAAGGCGGATCATGGATTAAAGAATAAGCTAAATCGCTCGGAGGATGTGTGGAAATAGGTTCTGTTGCCGCTGCTACTTGGCTTATGAATGAAACATGATCTGTTTGTTCTACGATATGTTCCATGACAACAGTTGCCTCCGATGTTATTGACACTGTGTAGTCCTCCTCATACACCATTGTAGGGGACGTTGATTCCAACAAATCTTTTCCTATTTCATCTGCCATGATATCTCTTCTTTGACGTACCAATCTTTGAATAAATTCTCGATCCATTTCCTTTTGTACACTTTGCAAGTGTTATGCTGTAATTGAATACATTCCGACTTAAAGAAATGAACAAATTTGTTCCACTTTTGAATAAAATATGATATATTCCATCATCTGAATATAGCTGTTTGGCTTCAATACCGTATATTATGATAATGAGGTATCTTTACTATCAGAAAAACGGTTTTAAAACGTTCTTCAACACTTTAACGAACAAAACATTGTGCCTTTGCAAATTAAAGGAGCCGTCTTTAATTAAAACATGTACTTGATGAGGATTTATTGAACATTTCACACCTTGTTTTTCGTGAATTTGTTGCGTACATGAGCGTCACAATAGCAAGCATAGTCCAGATGTCTTCATCTTAAAAAAAAAAGAAACAATCGAGTGTTATGAGTGATTATAAATGAAAAGTAATAATAATAATACAAAGTTTCAGTATAAGCATAATATCACAGTAATTATTACAACAACTGAACAAACATTTCAGTACTAGAAAGAATTATCCGTAAGAAGTTAAATAATAAATCCACATCTTGGGCATAATAAAATTCATGAAAGCCACCTGAATCGATTTTGACTGCAAATCTTCAAAACAGATTATTTTTTATGACTCTTCTAAATCTACATAGAATTCCTCGACAATGTCAGAAATAAATACTGGAAAACCGTTACTCCTTTAACAAACAATATATCAAAAGAATCAAAGCGTCAAAAATCATTACGCTAATGAAACCCATATTTCCGTAACGGTAGCAATTTTCCAAAAAATAAAGTTAGTAAAAATTAAGCCAAGTTTTTTTATGCTGCTCGTAAAAATTGCAGGAGAGACAAAAAATGATTTGAACTTTTAGCTATTGCTTTAAATTCTATACTCCTTAAAACCTAAAATAATATAAAAAGATAAAGACAGCTTATATATTTCATGAATGTTCGCCATGTGATAATCTAAACAATACGAGGCTATTGGAATCTATTGAAAAGGGAGACAGGTAGCTCAGTCGGCCGAGCGTACGACTGAGATGGTGGACGACCAGCTTCGAGTCCAACGGCGGTTTAACCAGCAATTTTCCTACAGATATGCAGAACGATATACGCTGACATCAAGCACAGAGGTTTGCCTTCTGCATCACACCTTCTCCCCCACCCAACCTTTGCGAAAAGTGGCCAATAGTTGAGTGGCACTCGCTGTCCTTATGAGGGGACGCAAAGTCGTCGGTTCCGATGGTAGGAGTTTCACCCTCTGTTTGGTTTTATGAACACTTCTTGAAAAGAGCAGGGTGTTAACCCGGTGTTCATCCACTTCCCATTCTGGCAAATTCATCAGGTACACACAGAAAGCACGTCATTGTGACTTACGTGTGCTTTCCCTGGCATATGCCTAAACAAAAAGTGAAATACAATTAAAAAGCCTTACGTTATAGTGCACCTTTGGACATGATATAAAAGATAAAGTTACACAGTGGTCGACCATAGGAAAGTCTTGTGTCTTTACAGAATGAATGTTCAACTGGAATATAAAAGAAACATTAATCTTTCCATCTCAACATTTCATCTTGTTTTACGGATTAACAAAGGGGTGTACAGAACTTCAATAAATGTTCATTCTGCACCTTTTGAGCTAAAAACATTAAAATAGACCTTTTTATCTGCTCATGAATCTCGACATTAATATTGTCGTTTTAATTGGAAAGTCTCCGCTGAGTATTTCAAAGATTGCTGTAGGCAAAAACTGCATTACCGCCATATTTTTTTGTGTGTAGCAAAACAGTATGTATTCTCTAATAGATTTGAAAATAGCCGAAGCAATTATTATTGAAACCATATATTATTGTCCTATATTACCAAATCTGACGGACGCAAAATAATTTCAATATCATTTATCAATATTATTGACAGTTTGCGATATCATTCTTCATATTTGAGATGGTCAACCATTAATTGCCAAATTATGATTTTCTTGCGCAAAGGTCATTATATTCTGATATTGCATGAAATAAATTGCAGAATACAGTTCGACTTTTGGGGAAATCTGAAAGGCAGTACAAATTAGCTCATCCGATGCAATAATGTGATATGCATGTTTACGATTTTAATACAGAGTACTTTTTGATGATCGATTATATAACAGCATACATCAAATAGAAAGATAACGAAAGTCAGGCTAACAAGTAACTTATCTTAATTAACTTTTCTATTATGAAAGGCGCAAATAATGTAAACATTTGTAGAAAACTATCAATATGAAAGTCCCCATTCAACTAAAATGAATTTACAATGTAAATTATAAGAAGTCCTAGTGAGTTTTATTCTAATGTAAAAAGTAATTCGCATACATTTCAATATATTTTGACGGAATTAGATCTACCTTGTACTTTACTTATTTATATTGTTCTATAAGACTAATTAGGAAATCATGGGAATGAAAGACATGCATGTGGATTTAACCTCCAATTAATTTAAAAAAATGGTCTTTTACATATATTTGAATGCTAGTGGATGTACAGTTTTCTTACAAGTAAGAGTTTGCTTGAAGCGGTGTTTTCTTTTGATGTTATCCTCTAAAACAAATGTAGATATCTACCAAAATTAACGTCTCCATATTTCAGAAAAGTAGCATTAAGCGGTTCGAGTGACATCCACACGAGTCATGTCATTATGTTTTCATGCTCATAATCGTAAAATAGAAAATAAAAAAACATTTGTAACGGAGATATCTGTATGAAAGAATATACACATGTGAAGAGTATTTACCCTGCTACGACGTTACCGTGCAGACAAGAAGAGGAATATTATACTTATAAATACCCCTTTCTCAAATCCTCTAACCGTGTAAAGACTTTTGCAATTGCAATTGCCACCCAATGGTACATCAGCAGGGTCTCATGTGTCAAGCTGCTACGGTTGTCTCGGTATTTCAAATATATTTGAGACTCTAACAGTTGCTATTAGATATTTATATAGATTTTTCATTGGGGTCAGTCTCTGGCTGGTTAAACAAGTAACGTACAAGAGAATTGCCCTTGTACTGTTATTACTTGCGAAATGAAAAAAAGATGTAATTAACCCGCTGTTAATCTATGATTATTTGTGCGGTAGGATATCAAACACAATTGTTTAATTTATTGGTAAAAACATGGTTTTGTGGTAATTTATCAAATCTTTCACGCTGCTTACTTTCCTTATTCATTCGTTTGTACAACAAAAAAGGAGCTATTTCCATAACCAATGGCCGAAACATAACCCGGAGTATTTCTTTATAAGAAAAATGGACGTACCATTTTTACGGTAATTCCTGAAAGAATCTGTTCCATATTTGACAAATATGTATCTGTATATTTTGCCAGTTTCTTACGAAACGTATGTGCAGATAAGTTTAAACAAGATTCAACATCAAAATAAAGAGCCATTACCAAATGCAAACGAATCTCAGACAGCTTACATAATTATTACACTGATTGAAACGCGTCAAAGTGATGAGAGCTGTTGAAAATCTTCCTCCGAATACTAAACAAGCAAAACTGCACCAACTATTCATTCAACATGCACCACAGTAATATTTTTTCAACATCTGACTTTTTTGCAAATTTTGAAAATGTTGTTATATGTCATTTTGTTCGTTGTGGTCGTTAGTTTTTAAAAACATAAAAATCATATATCAAAAATGTTTTATATAATATGTTATATTAATGTTTTTACGACCACACAATTTTTATATTGTGAAAACATTATAACACAAAATGTTGAGAAAACATTTTGTGTTTGCTGGGTTATACATTATTCTGTATTGCTCTAATCAGGATGTTCTTCTGAACTATTTACATACTTTATCATGAGTTAAATGTTGCATGCAACATACATCCTGCATGCAACGTTACCGAAGACAGAAAACCACATCCAATAATTGTAGATTTTTAGTTGTATAGCTTTTTGTTGCAAATTTTCAATTATACAAATATCCTAAGATCTAAACGTTATCAGAAAAACGTTAAAAGACAAACATTATCAGACAAAACATATATTTAAAGAGTGACAGACTAAAGTGGAAGATGGAAGGAGTTGAATTGTCATTTGCATTTCCTGCGCTTTTCACTTTATGAGGCAAAGATTATAACGAAAGAGTTTTATGGCAAAAAATGTTATGTACGTATATTTCAGTCAATGTTTCAATTTCTTAGTCTTTTATTTTAAACGAACTGACTAACTATACCTATGCTTTCCTGTTTGATGGGAAAACCAAACGTACCACCCATTTGCTTAGCTATAACATACATTATCTTCGTTGAACGGGTCATGAAGGCCAGAACTAGCTTAGTTAACATACTGCAACTGATTAATACATTGTCTGAATGTAGAAGCCTCATAGGTATTCAATGCCTTCCCTGAAAATGAAATTTTATTAGGATAAAAACTACCGTGCTATATGTGGCCTATAATAACATATTATCTAATGACCAATCATTAAATAACTTATAATCAAATGACATATCATTAAATTATCAATCACTAAATGTCTAATCATTAAACAACTTATCATGAAACGATATATCATCAACATGAATGACTATCATCAAATAACATATCATCAAATGAACAATTGATAAATAAGTTATCATCAAATGACATCATCAAATGACCAATTATTAAATGGCTAATCATTAAGCAACTTATCATGAAACGATATATCATCAAATGACATGAATGATTATCATCAAATGACATAAATAACTATCATGAAATGACATGAATAACTATCATCAAATGACATGAATAACTATCATCAAATGACATGAATAACTATCATCAAATGACATGAATGACTATCATCAAATTACATGAATGACTATCATCAAATGACATGAATAACTATCATCAAATGACATGAATCACTAATATCAAATGACATGAATAACTATCATCAAATGACATGAATGATTATTATCAAATGACATGAATAACTATCATGAAATGACATGAATGACTATCATCAAATGACATGAATGACTATCATTAAATTACATGAATGACTATCATCAAATGACATGAATAACTATCATCAAATGACATGAATGATTATTATCAAATGACATGAATAACTATCATGAAATGACATGAATAACTATCAGCAAATGACATGAATGACTATCATCAAATGACATGAATGACTATCATCAAATTACATGAATAACTATCATCAAATGACATGAATGACTATCATCAAATGACATGAATGACTATCATCAAATGACATGAATGATTATTATCAAATGACATGAATGACTATCATCAAATGACATGAATGACTATCATCAAATGACATGAATGACTATCATCAAATGACATGAATGACTATCATCAAATGACATGAATGATTATTATCAAATGACATGAATGACTATCATCAAATGACATGAATGACTATCATTAAATTACATGAATAAATATCATCAAATGACATGGATAACTATCATGAAATGACATGAATGATTATTATCAAATGACATGAATGACTATTATCAAATGACATGAATGACTATCATCAAATGACATGAATGACTATCATCAAATGACATGAATGACTATCATCAAATGACATGAATGACTATCATCAAATGACATGAATGACTATCATCAAATGACATGAATGACTATCATCAAATGACATGAATGATTATTATCAAATGACATGAATGACTATCATCAAATGACATGAATGACTATCATTAAATTACATGAATAAATATCATCAAATGACATGGATAACTATCATGAAATGACATGAATGATTATTATCAAATGACATGAATGACTATCATCAAATGACATGAATGACTATCATCAAATGACATGGATAACTATCATCAAATGACATGAATGACTATCATCAAATGACATGAATGACTATCATCAAATGACATGAATGACTATCATCAAATGACATGAATGACTATCATCAAATGACATGAATGACTATCATCAAATGACATGAATCACTAATATCAAAATGACATGAATAACTATCATCAAATGACATGAATGATTATTATCAAATGACATGAATAACTATCATGAAATGACATGAATGACTATCATCAAATGACATGAATGACTATCATTAAATTACATGAATGACTATCATCAAATGACATGAATAACTATCATCAAATGACATGAATGATTATTATCAAATGACATGAATAACTATCATGAAATGACATGAATAACTATCATCAAATGACATGAATGACTATCATCAAATGACATGAATAACTATCATCAAATGACATGAATAACTATCATCAAATGACATGAATAACTATCATCAAATGACATGAATGACTATCATCAAATTACATGAATGACTATCATCAAATGACATGAATGACTATCATCAAATTACATGAATGACTATCATCAAATGACATGAATAACTATCATCAAATGACATGAATGACTATCATCAAATGACATGAATGATTATTATCAAATGACATGGAATGAATATCATCAAATTACATGAATGAATATCATCAAATTACATGAATGACTATCATCAAATGACATAAATAACTATCATCAAATGACATGAATAACAATCATCAAATGACATGAAGATGAATAACAATCGTCAAATGACATGAATGACTATCATCAAATGACATGAATAACTATCATTAAATGACATGGATAACTATCATCAAATGACATGGAATGAATATCATCAAATTACATGAATGAATATCATCAAATTACATGAATGACTATCATCAAATGACATAAATAACTATCATCAAATGACATGAATAACAATCATCAAATGACATGAAGATGAATAACAATCATCAAATGACATGAATGACTATCATCAAATGACATGAATGACTATCATCAAATGACATGGATAACTATCATCAAATGACATGAATAAATATCATCAAATTACATTAATAACTATCATCAAATTACATGAATAACTATCATCAAATTACATGAATGACTATCATCAAATGACATGAATGACTATCATCAAATAACATAATTGACTATCATCAAATTACATGAATGACTATCATCAAATGACATGAATAATATAATTATCATCAAATTACATAAATAACTATCATCAAATTATATGAATGATTATCATCAAATTACATGAATGACTATCATCAAATGACATGAATAACTATCAGCAAATGACATGAATGACTATCATCAAATGACATGAATAACTATCATCAAATTAAATGAATTACTATCATCAAATTACATGAATGACTATCATCAAATGACATAAATAAATATCATCAAATTACATGAATGACTATTATCAAATGACATGAATGACTATCATCAAATGAAATGAATGACTATCATCAAAATGACATGAATGAATATCATCAAATGACATGAATGACTATCATGAAATGACATGAATGACTATCATCAAACGACATGAACAACTATCATCAAATGACATGAATGACTATCATCAAATGACATGGATAACTATCATCAAATGACATGGAATGAATATCATCAAATGACACGAATAACTATCATCAAATGACATGAATGACTATCATCAAATGACATGGATAACTATCATCAAAATGACATGGAATGAATATCATCAATTGACACGAATAACTATCATCAAATTACATGAATGACTATCATCAAATTACATGAATGATTATTATCAAATGACATGAATGACTATCATCAAATGACATGAATAACTATCATCAAATTAAATGAATTACTATGATCAAATTACATGAATGACTATCATCAAATGACATAAATAAATATCATCAAATTACATTAATAACTATCATCAAATTACATGAATGACTATCATCAAATATCATGAATGACTATCATCAAATTACATGAATGACTATCATCAAATTACATGAATGACTATCATCAAATGACATGAATAACTATCATCAAATGACATGAATGACTATCATCAAATGACATGAATGATTATTATCAAATGACATGAATGAATATCATCAAATTACATGAATGAATATCATCAAATTACATGAATGACTATCATCAAATGACATAAATAACTATCATCAAATGACATGAATAACTATCATCAAATGACATGAAGATGAATAACAATCATCAAATGACATGAATGACTATCATCAAATGACATGAATAACTATCATTAAATGACATGGATAACTATCATCAAATGACATGGAATGAATATCATCAAATTACATGAATGAATATCATCAAATTACATGAATGACTATCATCAAATGACATAAATAACTATCATCAAATGACATGAATAACAATCATCAAATGACATGAAGATGAATAACAATCATCAAATGACATGAATGACTATCATCAAATGACATGAATGACTATCATCAAATGACATGGATAACTATCATCAAATGACATGAATAAATATCATCAAATTACATTAATAACTATCATCAAATTACATGAATAACTATCATCAAATTACATGAATGACTATCATCAAATGACATGAATGACTATCATCAAATAACATAATTGACTATCATCAAATTACATGAATGACTATCATCAAATGACATGAATAATATAATTATCATCAAATTACATAAATAACTATCATCAAATTATATGAATGATTATCATCAAATTACATGAATGACTATCATCAAATGACATGAATAACTATCATCAAATTAAATGAATTACTATCATCAAATTACATGAATGACTATCATCAAATGACATAAATAAATATCATCAAATTATCATGAAATGACTATTATCAAATGACATGAATGACTATCATCAAATGAAATGAATGACTATCTATCAAAATGACATGAATGAATATCATCAAATGACATGAATGACTATCATGAAATGACATGAATGACTATCATCAAATGACATGAATAACTATCATCCAATGACATGAATGACTATCATCAAATGACATGGATAACTATCATCAAATGACATGGAATGACTATCATCAAATGACACGAATAACTATCATCAAATGACATGAATGACTATCATCAAATGACATGGATAACTATCATCAAATGACATGGAATGAATATCATCAATTGACACGAATAACTATCATCAAATTACATGAATGACTATCATCAAATTACATGAATGATTATTATCAAATGACATGAATGACTATCATCAAATGACATGAATAACTATCATCAAATTAAATGAATTACTATGATCAAATTACATGAATGACTATCATCAAATGACATAAATAAATATCATCAAATTACATTAATAACTATCATCAAATTACATGAATGACTATCATCAAATATCATGAATAACTATCATCAAATTACATGAATGACTATCATCAAATGACATGAGTAATATAATTATCATCAAATTACATAAATAACTATCATCAAATTACATGAATGACTATTATCAAATGACATGAATGACTATCATCCAATAAAATGAATTACTATAAACAAATTACATGAATGACTATCATCAAATGACATGAATAATTATCATCAAATTACATGAATAACTATTATCAAATTACATGAATGACTATTATCAAATGACATGAATGACTATCATCAAATAAAAATAAATTACTATTATCAAATTACATGAATGACTATCATCAAATTACACGAATGATTATCATCAAATTACATGAATGACTATCACTAAATGACATGAATGACTATCATCAAATTACATGAATAACTATCATCAAATTACTCGAATAACTATCATCAAATTACATAAATAACTATTATCAAATGACATGAATAACTGTCATCAAATGACATGAATGACTATCATCAAATGACATGAATGAATATCATCAAATGACATGAATGAATATCATCAAATTACATGAATGATTATCAGCAAATGACAAGAATAACAATCATCAAATGACACGAATGACTATCATGAAATGACATGAATGACTAATATCAAATGACATGAATGATTATCATCAAATGACATAAATATCTATAATCAAATGACATGAATAACTATCATGAAATGACATGAATAACTATCATCAAATGACATGAATGACTATCATCAAATGACATGAATGACTATCATCAAATGACATGAATGACTATCATCAAATTACATGAATGACTATCATCAAATGACATGAATGACTATCATCAAATGACATGAATGACTATCATTAAATTACATGAATGACTATCATCAAATGACATGAATGACTATCATCAAATGACATGAATGACTATCATTAAATTACATGAATGACTATCATCAAATGACATGAATGACTATCATCAAATGACATGAATGACTATCATCAAATGACATGAATGACTATTATCAAATTACATGAATGACTATCATCAAATGACATGAATGACTATCATCAAATGACATGAATGACTATCATCAAATGACATTAATGACTATCATCAAATGACATGAATGACTATCATCAAATGACATGAATGACTATCATCAAATTACATGAATAACTATCATCAAATGACATGAATGACTATCATCAAATGACATGAATGACTATCATCAAATGACATGAATGATTATTATCAAATGACATGAATGACTATCATCAAATGACATGAATGACTATCATCAAATGACATGAATGACTATCATCAAATGACATGGATGACTATCATCAAATGACATGGATGACTATCATCAAATGACATGAATGACTATCATCAAATTACATGAATGAATATCATCAAATGACATGGATAACTATCATGAAATGACATGAATAACTATCATCAAATGACATGAATGACTATCATCAAATGACATGAATGACTATCATCAAATGACATGAATGACTATCATCAAATGACATGAATAACTATCATTAAATGACATGGATAACTATCATCAAATGACATGAATGACTATCATCAAATGACATGAATGACTATCATCAAATGACATGAATGACTATCATCCAATAAAATGAATTACTATAAACAAATTACATGAATGACTATCATCAAATGACATGAATAATTATCATCAAATTACATGAATAACTATTATCAAATTACATGAATGACTATTATCAAATGACATGAATGACTATCATCAAATAAAAATAAATTACTATTATCAAATTACATTAATGACTATCATCAAATTACACGAATGATTATCATCAAATTACATGAATGACTATCACTAAATGACATGAATGACTATCATCAAATTACATGAATAACTATCATCAAATTACATCGAATAACTATCATCAAATTACATAAATAACTATTATCAAATGACATGAATAACTGTCATCAAATGACATGAATGACTATCATCAAATGACATGAATGAATATCATCAAATGACATGAATGAATATCATCAAATTACATGAATGATTATCAGCAAATGACAAGAATAACAATCATCATCAAATGACACAAATGACTATCTATCATGAAATGACATGAATGACTAATATCAAATGACATGAATGATTATCATCAAATGACATAAATATCAATAATCAAATGACACGAATAACTATCATGAAATGACATGAATAACTATCATCAAATGACATGAATGACTATCATCAAATGACATGAATGACTATCATCAAATGACATGAATGACTATCATCAAATTACATGAATGACTATCATCAAATGACATGAATGACTATCATCAAATGACATGAATGACTATCATTAAATTACATGAATGACTATCATCAAATGACATGAATGACTATCATCAAATGACATGAATGACTATCATTAAATTACATGAATGACTATCATCAAATGACATGAATGACTATCATCAAATGACATGAATGACTATCATCAAATAACATGAATGACTATCATCAAATTACATGAATGACTATCATCAAATGACATGAATGACTATCATCAAATGACATGAATGACTATCATCAAATGACATTAATGACTATCATCAAATGACATGAATGACTATCATCAAATGACATGAATGACTATCATCAAATTACATGAATAACTATCATCAAATGACATGAATGACTATCATCAAATGACATGAATGACTATCATCAAATGACATGAATGATTATTATCAAATGACATGAATGACTATCATCAAATGACATGAATGACTATCATCAAATGACATGAATGACTATCATCAAATGACATGAATGACTATCATCAAATGACATGGATGACTATCATCAAATGACATGAATGACTATCATCAAATTACATGAATGAATATCATCAAATGACATGGATAACTATCATGAAATGACATGAATAACTATCATCAAATGACATGAATGACTATCATCAAATGACATGAATGACTATCATCAAATGACATGAATGACTATCATCAAATGACATGAATAACTATCATTAAATGACATGAATAACTATCATCAAATGACATGAATGACTATCATCAAATGACATGGATGACTATCATCAAATGACATGGATGACTATCATCAAATGACATGAATGACTATCATCAAATTACATGAATGAATATCATCAAATGACATGGATAACTATCATGAAATGACATGAATAACTATCATCAAATGACATGAATGACTATCATCAAATGACATGAATGACTATCATCAAATGACATGAATGACTATCATCAAATGACATGAATGATTATTATCAAATGACATGAATGACTATCATCAAATGACATGAATGACTATCATCAAATGACATGAATGACTATCATCAAATGACATGGATGACTATCATCAAATGACATGGATGACTATCATCAAATGACATGAATGACTATCATCAAATTACATGAATGAATATCATCAAATGACATGGATAACTATCATGAAATGACATGAATGACTATCATCAAATGACATGAATGACTATTATCAAATGACATGAATGACTATCATCAAATGACATGAATGACTATCATCAAATGACATGAATGACTATCATCAAATGACATGAATGACTATCATCAAATGACATGAATGAATATCATCAAATGACATGAATGACTATCATCAAATGACATGGATAAGTATCATCAAATGACATGAATAAATATCATCAAATTACATTAATAACTATCATCAAATTACATGAATAACTATCATCAAATGACATGAATGACTATCATCAAATAACATAATGACTATCATCAAATTACATGAATGACTATCATCAAATGACATGAATAATATAATTATCATCAAATTACATAAATAACTATCATCAAATTATATGAATGATTATCATCAAATTACATGAATGACTATCATCAAATGACATGAATAACTATCAGCAAATGACATGAATAACTATCATCAAATGACATGAATAACTATCATCAAATTAAATGAATTACTATCATCAAATTACATGAATGACTATCATCAAATGACATCAATAAATATCATCAAATTACATGAATGACTATTATCAAATGACATGAATGACTATCATCAAATGAAATGAATTATTATCATCAAATTACATGAATGACTATCATAAAATGACATGAATAATTATCATCAAATTACATGAATAACTATCATCAAATTACATGAATGACTATTATCAAATGACATGAATGACTATCATCAAATTACACGAATGACTATCATCAAATTACATGAATAACTATCATCAAATTACATGAATGACTATCATCAAATGACATGAACAACTATCATCAAATTACATGAATGACTATTATCAAATGACATGAATGACTATCATCCAATGAAATGAATGACTATCATCAAATGACATGAATGACTATCATCAAATGACATGAATGACTATCATGAAATGACATGAATGACTATCATCAAATGACATGGATAACTATCATCAAATGACATGGAATGAATATCATCAAATGACACGAATAACTATCATCAAATGACATGAATGACTATCATCAAATGACATGGATAACTATCATCAAATGACATGGAATGAATATCATCAATTGACACGAATAACTATCATCAAATTACATGAATGACTATCATCAAATTACATGAATGATTATTATCAAATGACATGAATGACTATCATCAAATGACATGAATAACTATCATCAAATTAAATGAATTACTATGATCAAATTACATGAATGACTATCATCAAATGACATGAATAAATATCATCAAATTACATTAATAACTATCATCAAATTACATGAATGACTATCATCAAATATCATGAATGACTATCATCAAATTACATGAATGACTATCATCAAATGACATGAATAATATAATTATCATCAAATTACATAAATAACTATCATCAAATTACATGAATGACTATTATCAAATGACATGAATGACTATCATCCAATAAAATGAATTACTATAAACAAATTACATGAATGACTATCATCAAATGACATAAATAAATATCATCAAATTACATGAATGACTATTATCAAATGACATGAATGACTATCATCAATGAAATGAATAATTATCATCAAATTACATGAATGACTATCATAAAATGACATGAATAATTATCATCAAATTACATGAATAACTATCATCAAATTACATGAATGACTATTATCAAATGACATGAATGACTATCATCAAATTACATGAATGACTATCATCAAATTAAATGAATAACTATCATCAAATTACATGAATGACTATCATCAAATGACATGAACAACTATCATCAAATTAATAACTATCATCAATGACTATCATCAAATACATGAATGACTATCATCAATTACAAATGAATGACTATCATCAAATGACATGAGTAATATAATTATCATCAAATTACATAAATAACTATCATCAAATTACATGAATGACTATTATCAAATGACATGAATGACTATCATCCAATAAAATGAATTACTATAAACAAATTACATGAATGACTATCATCAAATGACATGAATAATTATCATCAAATTACATGAATAACTATTATCAAATTACATGAATGACTATTATCAAATGACATGAATGACTATCATCAAATAAAAATAAATTACTATTATCAAATTACATGAATGACTATCATCAAATTACACGAATGATTATCATCAAATTACATGAATGACTATCACTAAATGACATGAATGACTATCATCAAATTACATGAATAACTATCATCAAATTACTCGAATAACTATCATCAAATTACATAAATAACTATTATCAAATGACATGAATAACTGTCATCAAATGACATGAATGACTATCATCAAATGACATGAATGAATATCATCAAATGACATGAATGAATATCATCAAATTACATGAATGATTATCAGCAAATGACAAGAATAACAATCATCAAATGACACGAATGACTATCATGAAATGACATGAATGACTAATATCAAATGACATGAATGATTATCATCAAATGACATAAATATCTATAATCAAATGACATGAATAACTATCATGAAATGACATGAATAACTATCATCAAATGACATGAATGACTATCATTAAATGACATGAATGACTATCATCAAATGACATGAATGACTATCATCAAATTACATGAATGACTATCATCAAATGACATGAATGACTATCATCAAATGACATGAATGACTATCATTAAATTACATGAATGACTATCATCAAATGACATGAATGACTATCATCAAATGACATGAATGACTATCATTAAATTACATGAATGACTATCATCAAATGACATGAATGACTATCATCAAATGACATGAATGACTATCATCAAATGACATGAATGACTATTATCAAATTACATGAATGACTATCATCAAATGACATGAATGACTATCATCAAATGACATGAATGACTATCATCAAATGACATTAATGACTATCATCAAATGACATGAATGACTATCATCAAATGACATGAATGACTATCATCAAATTACATGAATAACTATCATCAAATGACATGAATGACTATCATCAAATGACATGAATGACTATCATCAAATGACATGAATGATTATTATCAAATGACATGAATCATCATCAAATGACATGAATGACTATCATCAAATGACATGAATGACTATCATCAAATGACATGGATGACTATCATCAAATGACATGGATGACTATCATCAAATGACATGAATGACTATCACCAAATTACATGAATGAATATCATCAAATGACATGGATAACTATCATGAAATGACATGAATAACTATCATCAAATGACATGAATGACTATCATCAAATGACATGAATAACTATCATCAAATGACATGAATAACAATCATCAAATGACATGAATAACTATCATCAAATGACATGAATAACAATCATCAAATGACATGGAATGAATATCATCAAATGACATGAATAACTATCATCAAATGACATGAATGACTATCATCAAATGACATGAATAACTATCATCAAATGACATGAATAGCTATCATTAAATGACATGAATAACTATCATCAAATTACATGAATGACTATCATCAAATTACATGAATGATTATTATCAAATGACATGAATGACTATCATCAAATGACATGAATAACTATCATCAAATTAAATGAATTACTATGATCAAATTACATGAATGACTATCATCAAATGACATGAATAAATATCATCAAATTACATTAATAACTATCATCAAATTACATGAATGACTATCATCAAATATCATGAATGACTATCATCAAATTACATGAATGACTATCATCAAATGACATGAGTAATATAATTATCATCAAATTACATAAATAACTATCATCAAATTACATGAATGACTATTATCAAATGACATGAATGACTATCATCCAATAAAATGAATTACTATAAACAAATTACATGAATGACTATCATCAAATGACATGAATAATTATCATCAAATTACATGAATAACTATTATCAAATTACATGAATGACTATTATCAAATGACATGAATGACTATCATCAAATAAAAATAAATTACTATTATCAAATTACATGAATGACTATCATCAAATTACACGAATGATTATCATCAAATTACATGAATGACTATCACTAAATGACATGAATGACTATCATCAAATTACATGAATAACTATCATCAAATTACTCGAATAACTATCATCAAATTACATAAATAACTATTATCAAATGACATGAATAACTGTCATCAAATGACATGAATGACTATCATCAAATGACATGAATGAATATCATCAAATGACATGAATGAATATCATCAAAGTACATGAATGATTGTCAGCAAATGACAAGAATAACAATCATCAAATGACACGAATGACTATCATGAAATGACATGAATGACTAATATCAAATGACATGAATGATTATCATCAAATGACATAAATATCTATAATCAAATGACATGAATAACTATCATCAAATGACATGAATGACTATCATCAAATGACATGAATGACTATCATTAAATTACATGAATGATCATCAAATGACTATCATCAAATGACATGAATGACTATCATCAAATGACATGAATGACATGAATGACTATCATCAAATGACATGAATGACTATCATCAAATGACATGAATGACTATCATCAAATTACATGAATGACTATCATCAAATGACATGGAATGAATGACTATCATCAAATGACATGAATGACTATCATCAAATGACATGAATGACTATCATCAAATGACTATCATCAAATGACAAATGACTATCATCAAATTACATGAATAACTATCAAATGACAAATGAAAATGAATGACTATCATCAAATGACATGAATGACTATCATCAAATGACATGAATGACTATGAATGACATCATCAAATGAATCATGAAATGACTATAATATCAAATGACAAATGATTAATGACTATCATCAAATGACATGAATGACTATCATCAAATGACATGAATGACTATCATCAAATGACATGGATGACTATCATCAAATGACATGGATGACTATCATCAAATGACATGAATGACTATCATCAAATTACATGAATGACTATTATCAAATGACATGAATGACTATCATCAAATGACATGAATGACTGCCATTAAATTACATGAATGACTATCATCAAATGACATGAATGACTATCATCAAATGACATGAATGACTATCATCAAATTACATGAATGACTATCATCAAATGACATGAATGACTATCATCAAATGACATGAATGACTATCATCAAATGACATGAATGACTATTATCAAATTACATGAATGACTATCATCAAATGACATGAATGACTATCATCAAATGACATGAATGACTATCATCAAATTACATGAATAACTATCATCAAATGACATGAATGACTATCATCAAATGACATGAATGACTATCATCAAATGACATGAATGATTATTATCAAAATGACATGAATGACTATCATCAAATGACATGAATGAATGACTATCATCAAATGACATGAATGAATGAATGACTATCATCAAATGACATGGATGACTATCATCAAATGACATGGATGACTATCATCAAATGACATGAATGACTATCATCAAATTACATGAATGAATATCATCAAATGACATGGATAACTATCATGAAATGACATGAATAACTATCATCAAATGACATGAATGACTATCATCAAATGACATGAATAACTATCATCAAATTACATGAATGACTATCATCAAATGACATGAATGACTATCATCAAATGACATGAATGACTATCATCAAATTACATGAATGACTATCATCAAATGACATGAATGATTATCATCAAATGACATGAATGATTATCATCAAATGACATGAATGACTATCATCAAATGACATGAATGATTATCATCAAAT
Organism: Chiridota heheva; assembly: GCA_020152595.1. Lineage (NCBI taxonomy): Eukaryota > Metazoa > Echinodermata > Holothuroidea > Apodida > Chiridotidae > Chiridota > Chiridota heheva. The sequence continues at coordinate 854,379 of JAIGNY010000316.1, read as the reverse complement.
GACATGAATAACTATCATTATATTACAAGAATGACTTTCATCAAATGACATAAATGACTTTCATCAAATGACATGAATAACTATCATCAAATGACATGAATGACCATTATCAAATGACATGAAAGACTATCATCAAATTACACAAATGACTACCATCAAATGACATGAATGACTATCATCAAATGACATGAATAAGTATTATCAAATGACATCAATAATTATCATCAAATGATATGAATAACTATCATCAAATGACATGGAATGAATATCATCAAATTACATGAATGATTATCATCAAATGACATAAATAACTCTCATCAAATTACATGAATGACTATCATCAAATGACATGAACATGAAAAACTATCATCAAATGACATGAATGAATATCATCAAATTACATGAATGATTATCATCAAATGACATAAATAACTCTCATCAAATTACATGAATGACTATCATCAAATGACATGAACATGAAAAACTATCAGCAAATGACATGATTGACTATCATCAAATGACATGAAGATGAATAACTATTATCAAATGACATGAATGACTATCATCAAATAACATGAATGACTATCATCAAATAACATGAATGACTATCATCAAATAACATGAATGACTTTCATCAAATGACATGAATGACTATCATCAAATGACATGGAATGCATATCATCAACTGACATGGAATGAATATTATGAAATGACATATTATTAAATGGCCAATCATTGAATAACTTATCATCAAATGACATATTGTCAGATTGTTTGGAAAACACAGGGCTTCTTTAGGGCAATTGGAGAGTCTGTTTAGCCACGACAGTGTGCCTGTTAGTGACTAACACGGAGACGATTGTAATACGTCTACCATGAAGGCGTTATTTGGTTCTATCGGTGACACAAATATACAACAAATTACACAGTATGTACAGGATCTCTTGGGAGAGAAATCCGTAGCTTTGACATGGCGTTCACTCCTGATCAGTTAAATTGACATTTTCCTATTATCAGAGAGCTTAAAGGTCATTATCGTGTTAATGACGACATAATTATACAATACACTTGAACGCTTTTGATTGGTTTAAATATTTGCAGATATACTGAAAAGCCAATCAATAACCGCAGCAGAAGTGACGTTTTTAATGTGTAACACAATTACGGGCGGGGTGGCAAGCAATTTTCTTGAGACGAGATTTCCTCTTTAACATGTAGCCAGAACTTGCCATCGGCAACAATTTAACTGAAGAAAGTGTGGTATCTATGAGTCCTACTGCAATTGTACTTAAACAGTAATCTCGGTGAATACTTAATGAGTATCTAAAATCAAATTATAAGAGTCAGTGAGATCAGATGTATTACGACGCATATTGTGTGTATGCAGTCATGCCAATGCTAGATTATGTTATCCATGGATTACAGAGTTACGTGGATCTCAGGACTTCAATTGGAATGGACGCCAATACGCATTAATTAAAAGATATTGTAGTTCAGAACAAGTCAAATTTAGTATTAGGAAAATGTACGCTTTCGTGATTGATGGAACATAAAACATGTTTTTTAAAGTATTTGAGCTCGGTTGATAAGGTGTATGCATTTTATAAACCAGTTAATAATAGTAATACATTCAAAAGGACAATCATGTTGTCAATTCAGCATTGGTATTGCCCCAACAGAAATATTGAGGGTGGTTCTAGATATCTTTAAATTGCAATATTATGAAAGTCTCAAAAACGGAAAGAGAAGGGACATCTTCCCAAAGTTTAGAGAATGCCTAATCATATTCATGCCAGTTCCATTACTAGATATTGGAACCTACGTGTATCCGTGTAGTAAGATCATGGTAACAAAGTAAGAAGTCCGACTATTGATGAACACATCATAATGTCATTTGACATACATAGCAGCTGACAACCCTTTGATATGCAAAGTGAAAATAAATGGATCTGGTGAAAAAGGGTACATTGTTAGAACAAATGCTGCCACCTGCAATAATTTTGACTTTTAATCATTTTATTAGGCTTTAAGTTGCTTAGGGAATTACATATTTTAGACCGTTTTAATCTATAAAAAAAAAAACACTTTAAATTGTCAACTATATTGAAATAATTCAATCAAACACACGTTAATATCATTTTTGTTCTCACTGTCTACAGAGAATAACTGACAAGCTGTAATAGATTTTAATCTTACTGCCCGCCTAGCACCTTCAAAATATATTGAATTTTCGAAAGTGCAAATGGATAATGCTTATCCGTTCTGCCGTACCTAGGTAACCAATAACGTCTTTACAGAGAGATATTTATCTGATTTAAAAACCAACCACAATCTTTTGGTAACAACATTGGGAGGATTAGAGCACTGTTAAACAATTTACGCTTCATTAAAGTTTAGACATTTGCTTTACTTTCTCGTGATTGCAGCTACGCCATACATAGATGTGAAATGAAATGGAAGAACAGTCGTGTAAGGTGTATTTTAGTACTCAACATCTCCGATGATGTTCACCTAACGACGATGGGATTTTGATTATTCTTTTTTATAACAAAAAACAACGAATGGGATGTTACTGTGGTGTTACGAACGTGAATACAGTCCCCTAACTTTGAGATGAAACACTATTTGTATCATATTACACATATTGGCTATTTCGCAAGCAGTAATTGTGACTGTCATGATTATGTAGTCTGTATAAGCGACTTGAATGGTTGGAGCACACAGCTTATGAACATTTTCGGTAAACTTGACCTTATTGCGTTATTCGATCAGTATTGATTGGAGTAACAATTCTTTCAATAACCCCAATTGATTTAATTACTCAAATCTACCATTCAAATCGACCGGAAAAACTGTCTAGGATTGCAAAACACAATAATGAAATATAAGAGCAATAGGCAATATAGAATCACAATGAAATATCGCAAAGATACTGAAGCAAATGTTTACATGAGTTACTAAACCCAGGGAAATAAAGATGGGACATCGGGTGGAAAGTGAGTCCTTTAGCTAGTGTATAGTGTGATATAGAGGTTATTTGCAAAGGAAGCGAACATAGTGAATTTGTCTGCCGAGAGCGTAATGTTTCATTGTAAATAAACAGTTTTCAAATAAACTGATGTGTTTAAATAGTACAACACTTTATACCAAAGTTAATAATTGCAATTCTTATCTTGCATTTCAGAAAGTAAGGGAGTTGTGTGCTCTTCTACAAATGTGTTCCCTAAAAGGTTAATTTGTTTATTAGATGTAAAGTAACGATTTTATAAACTTGTGTGATTTTGTAATATTTGAACCCACACATCGTCTTCCGTCAATTAGATGTCAATGAAATTGTTCATGCATCTCCTCATGTTTTTACTCGTAAAATGTTTGGGCATTCACGAAAATATCAATTCAAGTATATAGGTTAACTTATTGCACATTTTGCTATCATTGAGAAAAGTGCTATACTCCAAAATATTGATAGGATTACGTTTTTGCTTGATCTCGAGAAGCACTTTGGTAAATTATTGTACTTGCCAACAGCTTGTCCAAATCCAAATGTAACACTTTTCTTCTGAAATGAAATTTACTTATCAGTGAAGATTCCATTTTGATTTACTGTAAAAGTACTTATTACAAATTCTAAAGCGCAGTACTAAATCAACTGGATTTGCTGCATCTTACGAACTAGGAAATGTATTAAGCGAACATGAAACTCGATGCCAGGGGTAATTTTTCAGTCAGTAACACTGACATTAAGTAAGTTAGCAGGTTAATGTCAACATTATCGTAAGTTACCAGGTTAACTTTAATATCATTGCAAAGATTCTAGCTGTAAAAGCGAACACAAAGAGTAAACAATGTTACGTCTATGCGTACTAGTTTTGAGTCAATGAGGATGAGTGGTTTATCAAGACAAAGAGGACAATTCCTACCAGATTGCATTAATCCTACCTGCCTACTGCATTTGTGAAAATCTGCGCGTGATTATCGCTTCATCCCCGCTTAAAGATCTCATTTACTTAAACTAATGATACACCAAATGTCCTCTAATTATGCATTTGACTTGTTGAAAATCCAATTGATGCTCTCTGAAACCATATCATTGATTTTGTTAGAACAAAGATGTTATATTGTACACAGAAAGCCACGCTGAATAGCTGGTATTTTATGCATGTACTGAAAAGATATGAAATACAAAATATGCAATTGGAGCTTTTAAACGATAGTTACTTTAAACGGTGTTGCCTTTATTTCTCGACAACATTTTAAAAGTCGATGAAAGACATCAGATAATACTAATAAAGATAAGTAGGCGTTATGTCCATGTGTGTTATTTCATCCTTTGGAGAGGTTTGGAGAGGCCCCTTAAGTGTCCCTCAGAAAAGGCATCATCATTTCCTGGCACATTATATATGCATAGATTTTACCTTTCCCTTAAGGAAAGATAATATAACCATGTTAGATAATATAACGATGCACTTTTCGGGACTTAAAAATAATAAAATTACGTCTTTTCCCGTCAAACGGATGAAAGATTGCATATATGCAGAAGCCTGTCTCGCTTTCTTTGGAGAAAAACATCCGACGGGAAACCTTTACATAGCTAATCTGCAAGGTTTTTGGCACCATGAAGCTTTTCGATAAATATCTTATAATGATAATCACTGCATCCTCAATTGCATTTATCAGTGGTAGTAGGATTTTTTCATCTTTTGACTGTTTTCTTTTAAGGTCATACTTTAATGGCTCTCGCTTCCCCGGGCCTGGTCTAAGTTATATTTAGTTACTAATCCAAAACGTAATTTGTATCATATTGAACAAAACCTTAAACCAATTGTTGTGAATGATAAGGATCATCATTGTCATATCATCTACAGTAAAGATAATGTTAATGATCGTGATAATTACATACACCATTATCGTCGCCGCAGTCATCGTAACATTATCATCAACAACGATCATGTTAATGATCGTACTCACTATATCCATGGAAAAAACTTTGTCTTCATCTTCGTCGTCACCACCGTCATCATTGTCGTCGTCGCCAGCGCCAGCATCATTGTTATCGACAGCATCAGCATCATCATATTTTTTCTTGTTATCGTAATAGTCATCGAATCCATCTTTATGTTATCGTTATAGTCATTTTCCTCATCGATATCATTATTCAAGTTCGAGATCATTGTCATATTCGCCATCGTATGTGTCATCGGCATCAACGTCGTCATTGTCAGCGCTACTTGCCATCGTCTCCATTTTGGTAGTTGTTGTCTCAATCGTTATGTCATCATCACCACCATCATTATGTAAGAATCAGCGACATGGTTATCGTCGTCGTGGTAGTCGTCGAATCCAACGTTGTGTTATCGCTATGACCAGTGCCATTCTTGTTGCCGTCATTATTATCGTTATTATTCGAAATTGATATCTTCAAACAGATATAAAGTGAATGATATATTCAGTAAAATGTTTTCTATTTATTGAAATCATAAAACTTTCGCTGGTAGATGAAAGCGGTGAGCATAATATCATGACCAATAAAAATCCTGATCATTCATACTGATCGGCTCATAGCATTGTATTCGGGAAATATAACCTGAACAAATGCAAACGTTATAAAGGATCTGTAGTGAAATTGACCTTGTACCAGATAATGAACATTCATTCAATGCCTGATTGAAAGCCTCAATAATAGATGATATACAATTCCCCGAGGAGCACATAAACCGTAATAATTACAACAAATTAAAAACATTTAATATCTGCACGTATAACATCAATTACTGATGTGAATAACATCACGTATCTATATGTATTATACCCAATGACCTATGTGCATAACATCTGCAATATCGCTCATTGTCAATCTATTCATCATTTATGATTTATTTCTCTACCCACTCTCCTAATCATCTTTACCATTCTAATTTTGCTTTCTGTAACACTCCATGCATTAATCAAAAAAGTTACTGCAAGTAAAAGTAAACAGGAAATTTGTTCACGTGATATTTTGGGGGAATATTTAATACCTTCCACTTATCTTTGCCTGCAGTGGTATGATAAATATGGCATGTTAATTTGAATGTTTGATTAGTATTTCAGATGTTACATTCTCATCGCAGAATATTCAATGTTGTCATTTAATCCAGTCAGTTTTGGCATGAATTGCCAAAAAGGGCCTCCTGCCACGAAATTCTATACAAATTGCGTTTCAACTTCAGGTTTAAGTTTGCATATACGCTAAGTATTTTCCTGTGTACCTCATTCACATCAAAGTATTCATGAGACAGTGTTAAAAGATATTACATAAAGCTGTTGCTATTGTATGTTAGCTTTAACACGATATTAGATGTTTATCTTTAATTTTGTGAACCCGAGTTCTATCTGCTTTTTTTGCGGAAAATATTTTATGTTAATTCTTTTAACTTGGTTGACTTGGAACAATATATGCTGTATTACCTTACGCACGTAACAATCTTTAAGGTAATTTTCAAATTAATAAACGAGCAATATTTTGTATAATCATAGATTTACTGCATGTTAAATCATCTGATTAGCTCCTTTTGATACAATTTAGTAATCTTGATCAATAAAGGAGAATTTTAATGTAGGAACGGTCACAGTACGTGTCTGTTGGTACAATATCCTAGTCCCTCAGATATTGTGATGTGACATTTTAATGCATAGCGCACCCTGAAATTACCATATACAATTAATAGGTACCGCCTCTGTCTCTGATATACACGGCTCTGTAATATAAGCCTATATGTCAAGTGTCTATACATATTATGTTTACATTGTACCCCTCACATTTTCATTTTCCGAGTCGACAGTCAGTTTGGAACAGTCACAGTAATGCACGATTATGAGTGCTTACTACAGACTACTCTCCCAATGTCCAAAGCTCATAGATTTACGGAAGAAATAGCTACCAAGAATGTAATTTCCAACATTTTTAATACTTTTTACTGGGAATAGTCAGGGAGAATCCTGGACTTTTGGTGTAATAAGTAATAAGAAAATACACCAAAACTTGGAGCTTCGTATTCATTAAGATCCATGGAGGCCGCCATTTTAACTTGTGATAATGTTGTATAAATGGAATTGTACTAAAGAACGGTAGTATTTGTGTAAGGTAACGTATGATGCATGTACACGGTATCAGCGATGAGTATGCCAACACAAAATAATGTGTCGAGAGAGTTGTTCAAAAGGTCAACAATCTGTCAACGAACTGACGAAATTCTTTTGTTATTTTATCGCGAAGTCTACGATGAAATTGAAAAGTCCGCGGTCAAATCTTATGAATATTTATTTGATATCGGTTTTCCTTTCAAAATTCCCCCCTCCCCCCCGAGTTCTTAATAAAAATCCTAGATAGGCCAATGGAAAGAAGAATTTCCTTGAAAGCTCATGAAACTTTATCGGTATATATATATCATGTATATATAAATATATATATATATATATATATATATATATATATATATATATATATATATATATATATATATATATATATATATATATATATATATATATATATATATATATATATATATATATATATATATATATATATATATATATATATATATATATATATATATATATATATGTATATATATATATATATATATATATATATATATATATATATATATATATATATATATATATATATATATATATATATATATATATATATATATATATATATATATATATATATATATATATATATATATATATATATATATATATATATATATATATATATATATATATATATATATATATATATATATATATATATATATATATATATATATATATATATATATATATATATATATATATATATATATATATATATTTCATTTCATTTCATTTATTTGTTTTTTTACAACATGATTACATATAATTACAGAAGAGTTTTACAATTATATTATGAAACTTACAAAATATGTATATACAGAAGAATATATATGGTTGTGAAAGAAAGTGTTGTATAAAATCCTGGTGAGCTTAACTGAGTACAACACTCCCAAATTACAAAATGAAAATGATAACAACTTGCTAGTACAAAACGCCCTCACCCCAAACACCAATACATACAATCAAAGCCACTTGCCCCCTCCCCCCCTCCACCTGATCCCAGGTAAAGTAATGATGTACTGGAAGTAAGGATGTAAGTATTTAACAGTAAAAGGGAATGATTAAAAACAAATTAATAGTTCATGATGCATTTACGTTTAAGGGTTTTTCTAAAACAGACTGGAGATTTGCAGCTTTGTGTGTCAATTGAGAGGGAATTCCAGGTATCAATTGCATGGCTGCACGAATACAATCTTATAATGTTGGTGCGACAGTGACAATGAATATTGTTTGATTGACGGGTATTGTAGTTGTGAGTGTCTTTGTTTGTCCTAAACATCTTTTAAACAGTTGGCGGAAAATTATTGTTAGTAGCCTGGTAAGCAATGGTGGCAAGATTAATGTTAATGAGATCTGGTAATTTAAGGAGGTTAAGAGACAAAAATAAATTACTAGTACTGTCACGATAATAAGCATTGGTGATATGTCGGATGGCCCGTTTTTGTAAGATCACTAATTTATTTAAGAATGATTTAACAGCACTCGACCAAACTCTGCAACAATAAGATAAATGAAGTAAAATAAATGTTTGATACAAGGACCTTAAAATCGTTCGTGGAATGAAATGTTTCAATTTTGACAAAATACCAACACCTCTCGAAATCTTATTGGAAATTGAATGAATACGATCGGACTAAGAAAGATTTGAATCAATATAGACCCCTAAGAATTTTGTGGTATTTACTTTACTAATTCTAATGCTATTTAAGTGGATAGTGACATCCCAATTTTTACTAAGTGGTCCAAATACTACCTCATTAGTTTTATTAATGTTAAGAGACAACTTGTTTGCAGAGAACCAATCACAAAATGTAAATAAATCAGAAAAAACATTATTCTTTAACTCGTGTGTGTCACTACTCTGGTAAAAATATTAGTGTCATCCGCAAATAAAATCAGTGATGACTCTGTAGACACATTGCTTATATCATTGGTATATATAATAAAAAGAAGTGGACCTAATATCGAACCTTGTGGAACTCCACATTTAACATTATAAATATCAGAGCTACAATTATTATAATATACGAACTGATGCCTATTACAAAAATAACTATGAAACCACGCAAGGGTATTACCTCTTATGCCATAGAATGACAATTTAAAAGGATCTGATGATCAATAGTATCGAAGGCCTATGAAAGATTTTAAAAGATCCCAACTGCTGAATCCTTTTTTATCAAGAATATATATATATATATATATATATATATATATATATATATATATATATATATATATATATATATATATATATATATATATATATATATATATATATATATATATATATATATATATATATATATATATATATATATATATATATATATATATATATATATATATATATATATATATATATATATATATATATATATATATATATATAAATATATATATATATATATATATTTATATATATCTATACATATCTCTATATCTATATATATATATATATATTTATATATATCTATACATATCTCTCTCTCTATATATATATATATATATATATATATATATATATATATAGAGAGAGAGAGAGAGAGAGAGAGATATGTATAGATATATATAAATATAGATATATATATAGATAGATATATACATATATATATATATATATATATATATATATATATATATATATATTTATATATATATTGTATATATATATATCTGTGTATATATATATGTGTGTATATATATATATATATATATATATATATATATATATATATATATATATATATATATATATATATATATAGATATATATACATATATTTATATATATATATTATATATATATATATATATATATTTATATATATATATATATTTGATATATATATATATATATATACATATATATATATGTATATATATATATATATATATATATATATATATATATATATATATATATATATATATATATATATATATATATATATATATATATATATATATATATATATATATATATATATATATATATATATTTATATATATCTATACATATCTCTATATATATATATATATATATATATATATATATATATATATATATATATATTTATATATATCTATACATATCTATAGATATATATAAATATATATATATATATATATATAGATATATATATATATATATATATATATATATATATATATATATATATATATATGTATATATATATATAAATATATATATATATATATATATAGATAAATGTATATACATATATATATATATATATATATATATATATATATATATATATATATATATATATATATATATAAATATATATATATAAATATATATATATATATATATATATATATATATATATATATATATATATCTATGTATATGTATGTATACATATATATATATATATATATATATATATATATAAATATATAATATATATATATATATATATATATATATATATATATATGTATATATATATATATATATATATATATATATATATATATATATATATATATATATATATATATATATATATATATATATATATATATATATATATATATATATATATATATATATATATATATATATATATATATATATATATATATATATATATATATATATATATATATATATATATATATATATATATATATATATATATATAAACGATGATTATGATGATACTGTCAAATACGAAAATTGTAATGAAAGCATTCAAAATTGTACTGATGTAGTTTGATGATATTTCAATATCATCACTGTAGTCTACCAGAATTTATCAACTTTTTGTGCTCCAAGCAACCAGTGTTTTATTCCTACAATACCCGTCATGGCAACGACCTACTTACCACTCTTTAACCTTGATATCTGTTACCATTATCTTAAGGATACAGGCGTTAACGTGTGGAATTCCTTGCCTTTCATTATTAACCCAAATCCCTCAATTAGCAGTCCGGTTCGTATCCCCGACTGGGAGCACAGTCTTGTTCTTCCGATTAGGGGATTCTTTACAGAAGTGTCCCACAAAGTTTGTATAGGAATAACATAAAAATCAGACACATTTCGAGCGCGGGGAAATCAACCACTGCAAAGAGTTCAATTTTTTCTTCACGATTTGAAATAATGGCATTTGAATGATTTTTTCACCGTGCGCTTTTAAAATTCACCGTACGGTTTTCGAGAAATTTGAAGGAAAGTGATGATTCTTATTATGTGTTACCGTTAGGCAGTCGCGCTTTAACAGGGTTTTCTGAAATTATGTGAAATAACTTAGGGATTTGTGAAAGTTATTTAGCAATAACTACATGATAGTAACGAAGTTGTTTTACTCTCTCGAAATTAAGCATGAAAAAAGCAAAGTTTGTTACAAACATTCAATGAAACGACTGATGCGTCTATGACTGAAACTTTACCAAAAAAATGGCGGCTTCTATATATCACTGTAAGCTCAGTGCGCATGCTTGAGCTTTCCGATCGGGTGACTCATTGAGTCTCCCGATCGGGTGACTTATTGAGATCCCCTGATCGGATGACTCATTGAGTCCCCGGTCGGAGTACGAACCGAACTGATTAGTTCCTTTAAAATGATCTAAAGTATCATTTGATGAACTCTAGGATCGAATCTATTAACTAATATAAACTGCATATCACTCTCTCTTTGTTTATGTTTTGCTAAGATGTCCTTTATTACATTATTCATGTACACAAGTTCAACTCTTCCTTCTCCTTTGTTACTCTGTGTTTACATCTTGGCGTGTCTTTTGTAAAGGGTTATCTCATTCACAGGCAGTACCTGTACCTTCGTAGCTACCATGCTATTTGTTTATGTTTGTATTAATTGAGATGTATGTTTGGTTGAAATAAAGTTCATATTCAATTCAAATTATATAATCGTTGAAGAAAGTAATGATCACATTTCATATATTCATAGATAATACTAAAGAATCATTCTTCTTTTAGTGGAATTCCACTGTTTCGTGATAGAATAAACTTAGCTTAATACCTAAAGCATATAATGAAGGTTATTACGTTTGGTTTCTTCAAAAACGTGTGATGAGTAATAAAAGCGACATGTTCAAGTGGTCAAATTATTAACAATTTTTTCAACGAAAATTTTCAGTGTCTGGGAACGAAATATAATGTAAACCTAATGAAGACAATAAATCCAATTTGCATATTATCTCTGCTAATTGAAAAGCTCGCGTTTATCTTAAAAAGCAAATACCTGAAAATATTTTAACACCTTGCTTTAGTTATATTCTTTGTTTATAATATTTGATTATATTCTTTAGTTATAAACATTTTTTTGGTTATATTCTTTGGTCATAAACTTTAACACCATTCCAACTCTCTCATTTTGCATTTTTAGCACTGTATATATCTATCATTGTAAGTTTTGTGAATTTCCTTGGCTCGCAATCAGTTTATTTTTATTTTTTTTGCACGTTGAAATCTGATTGCGATGAAAGGTAAATATATTTACAACAAGCTCTCTGATTATTTCAACCACTGCCCATCATTATTGTTTTTGTTCATTTCATACACTATTATATTGTTATAATATTGTTTAATGATATACTATGTAAGTTCTAGTTCTGTATTATACTTGCAATCACCCCCCGTTTGCTAAATGCCATGTGTTTCCATTCTTCTATTGATAGGATGTACATGAATCAAGGTCGAATTCTTTACTGCATTATTGTCGCTTTATCTGTTTATCTATCGTGTTATTTTATTTATTTCACGCTGCATACATTTGTTTTTGCACAGAAGGCAATCTTTTTTATCTTCATGATTTTTAAAAAGTTAAGTATGTTTTTAAAGATTATTATTAATGTTTTCTATTTGAAAATACTTTGAATAAGCATATAAAAATATTAACACCTATCTCATTACGGAGTTTAAATTTTGGTTTTTCAAATATCCTTCACTGAATTTGCTGCCGTTTTGATAATTAATTCATATCACTGACATGCTGACATGTAATATAATATTGAAAAACCCAATCGGCTTACTAAATCAACATTCTTCATAATTCAGATTCCCTAATATGTTATTTAATGATAGAGAATTAATTAGGAACGGTTTCGTATAGCACTCAGTCACGTTGTGACACATGGTAAAGAAAGGCATAAAAAGGGTTCCTTGTGCCTAAGATTATCATTAAAAGCGCCTAGTGTTTTACAAACCCATTTGTAATTCTAATACACGCTGAGAAGTATACTGGCATTCAAATGAACCAAAACGGGTACGCTAGAGAGCAACAAATCACCATGCGTCGCATACGGAAGGTTGTCGAACTGCAGACGACACGAGTGGCATAAATCATACAGCGTTGGATTGGTATTCAGTGAATAAGGTATACTGTTCACAGGTTTTCCCTACAAGTAACAAGTATAACATGAAGGTCCGTGTGCATCATAATTGTTAGTCGTATTTTAATGACCGATTTTGAATGATATTTTACGATCCAAAAAGTCATAAACTTTCAAATAGGAAAGCAATTTGTAAGAAAAGTGGCGTCAATTCGTAATAAAAAATGTAAAAGATGAACATCAATAGTTTTCAGTGTCTGCTAGAAACGTGCTCTTAAAGGAATATACTCGTGAATGTTACACTTCAATTTATAAGATTATTGAAACAAATTTGTGTGCAAACCCATCTTGATATCTTCCACGCAAAAGTTATTCAATTTCAAAGATTTTACCAGCTGACCAACCAGTGTGTTTAAAAATGACCAGTGCAGTATAAAGTGTGATGTTACACTTGTCAAGACAACTGTGATGTATTTTTATGAAAAATAAGAGTTATTTTATTTTATTGAGAGCGTGAGGTACATGAGAATATGAGCATTTTCTGCCCCGTGTTCATGTGCATCTTCAATCCCATCTGATAGTGGCAAGGAATGTAGTTTACATAACAAAATCTACTGATCTAACTAATCACAAATATACGTATTACCTTCAATGGGCCTTCAAAGCTGCGTCAATTTTCGTTTAAATTTCCATAGATTTAAATACTATATTATATGTTATATTATATACAATTATTGAGGTTAATGTTGTCACTTTAAGCGTCTTTCATCTAGTAAGTAACAAGAAAATTGACACTATTAACTGATTTGGCTGCTTGAACAGAGGTTCTTGCTTTCTCAGGATTTCGAAGTATCTTAAAGAATTTTTCTAATGTCGGCTTTACACATGCATACATAGAATTTAAAGTGAAGAAATAGTTAAGTAAAAGATTTTTATTACGCTTAATATGCACTATATATCTTATTAGCATGGTGTACTATAGAACTTAACTTATATGTTTGTCAAATTGCTAACGTAAAACTGTGTTTATCTCAACTACGTTTCAAATAGAAGAAGGATCAGTTGTGAATGGTACATTCAATCCATCCAGCTGTTCGTTTTTTTTTTACAGACCATGAATATCGTTTGATTTTCCAAATAGAGTTTAATCTAGTTTAATGTTTAGAAGTTAGTTTGTTGACAGCAGAGCTGAAGAATATTATTGTTAGACATTTAACATTCGTTTCAATTATACTGGAGAAAGGCTGACTTGGTTGTCCTTTTAAATTTATGAGTTAGTATGGGTTACTATACTAGAACTCAAGCGATATTCTTGTCACATTGTTAACGTGCTACTGTGTTTACCTCAACTACATTTTAGATAGAGGAAGGATCACTTGTGAATGATACATTTAATCAATCACTATACTAGAACTATTTAAATATACTAGAACTCAAGCAATAATCTCGTCACATTGTCAACGTGATGCTACATGTTGAATATAAGAAATAGAAGAAGGATCACGTGTGAATGGTACATTCAATCAATCCAGCCATTGTTTTTTGTAAACCTTAAATATCGTTTGATTTTTCAACGATTTTTCAAACAAAGATCAATCTAAGTTCATGTTTGTAAGTTAGTTAATTGACAACAGAGCTGAAGCATACCATCGTTAGACAGTTTAAATCGTTTCAATTAGTAGAGAAGCTCTGACCTGGTTGGTTTTTTATATTCATGAGTTAGTATGGGGTACTATACTATAGCTCAAGAAATATTCTACTTCTTATTGTCAACGTGCTAGTATGTTTACCTCAACTACATGTTGAATAGAAAAAATAGGATCACTTGTGAATGGTACATCCAATCAAACCAGCAATTGGTTTTGCAAACCATAAATATCGTTTGGTTTTTCAATGATTATTTAAACAGAGGTTAATCTAATTTAATGTTTGTAAGTTAGTTAATTGACAACTGCCCGGTATTAAACAGTTAATATCGTTTTAATTACTGGAGAAGCGCTGACCTGTTTATTCTTTTAAAGTTCGTATAATCTTCGTACAACATTCGAGTAACATTAATATTAAAGATCACTCCGATTCTTATAATAAGGAATAACGGATGAGTAACGGAGAACGCCAGAGTAATATTGCCTGCAATGCGCTATGCGTACTGTACACTTCTACTGTGTGGACGACCAAATGGTTGTAGACATTTCTGTACACACACTTGATCAAGAACGTTAATGTTTTGTTTAATGTATACGAAAACTCTTCAAAAAGGCCAGGGTGTTGAAGAAAAGATTTGTATTTCAACTTCAAGAAAATAGGCTGTAAATAGCTAGATCGTTTAAGCGAAATGCGAATTTGCTTATATGTAAACTTTCAGCGACACACATGTTACTAAATATTTTCCTGTAATTGCTGTACAAAAATTACCAATGCTGGCTGGTCACTATTAATATTTCAATAACTTTCAAATGGATAGAAAAAAATGATGGCACATTTTGATAAAAACAATTTCTTCAAGAATCCCTTTAAATAAGGATACTTAATAATTCGCTCGGACTGTACAATCATTTACATGTTTAGGTGTATTCATTCAACTATGCGGTGCTCTTATCAGGTAACCGATATTATTATTATTTTAAATCATAATTTATATTGCTTAGACTTCATTGAGAATTGTTTTCTTACCATATTGGTATAGGTGTAATACAATGTACGAAATGTATGCAGACTTTAAGACGAAAGTAAAATTACAGACAAATAGAATTTTACTTACTTGATTTTAGTTGCCTTTGATTCCTCTGATTTTACAAGGCTGAAAATGCTTTCGAGATTTATATTCACTGCTTTTCTTTAGAAAAGATCTAGGAACAACAACGATATCACAACTTAACATCTTCATCCACTGAAAGTATGTTGCTGTATAACAACGACAAAACGCAATTTTGCTTTTTCCTTACGAGATTGCCAAGTTATGTCAGATGAAGTGTTAATCTGATGAATTCATTTTAAAATCGTATGAGTGAACCTTTTTATGTGCAAGCTTCTATAACATAGAGTTTGCTCAACTTCGAATCTTATAACTTTACTAGTATATTCCTTTGTTGAAGCTTCGTCGGATTTTTTTACATCAAATTAACATGAGCGTCGCGCTACGTTTGTAAAGAATGATCTGAGTATAATATTTTCTTTTCCTAATTGAAATAACACATGTGCCAATTTCATATGCATATATAGTTTTAAAAAGAGTAACAGCAATATGCCTGAAAATTAAGGCTTATTACTGGACCAGGTATTAAACAGATGTGTAACCACAAACTCTACCAAAAGCCATGCGTAAAAAAGTTCACCACTTTCCGAATTTATGCATTTCAATTGCTAATAAGCCACAAAATATGCACTAAGTTCAGCCATTTAAGGTATAAGACAAGCGAGCATAATCCTTATATATTTGATATGCATCAAGTTGCTTATTTCACTGCTTTCTTTCTACAGTTTCAATTTAAGTTAACGTACTAAAGTTTCCAAAACATGTATAAATTCATTTGTTACTTGATTTGACTTTTAATTCTGTTCACTTTCCAGTCGCTATCTAACAAGCTTCTTGGTTTCCTTCACATCCCCAGTCCCAAAAGAACTCTTTGTTTTCCTCCTTGCATCTATTAGAACAAATATGTGGTTATATATTCGAGAAAGCCACAATAATATGCTAGGTAGATGTGTCTTTTACTTCCCTGAATTGATCACTCAGCAGAAAATATACAAGCAATAGAGAACAAGGGTATAGCCTATTAAAAACGTTACCTTTCGTGCGTGAAGATGCTATCTTCAGGTGATATTATATTCCACAACAGAAAATCCCGACGATTTCCGATATGTATATCATCAAATTGTTTTCCTCAATATTAACAATTCACAAATCATGTTCATTGAAGGTTCATGTCGATTTAATAGTTGAAACGTAAATTTTAATTTAATTGGGAAAATTAAAATACAATCATTGCAGTCTTTTAACAATTACTTTTAGTAATGTTTTTTATGTTATAGATGGAACGCCGAAACGTTTGTTATTCCTTGTCACAAGTAAACATCAACAAATAAACATTCCTACTCAGAAAACTATAACAAAATTGTTCGAACTAATATCTAATACGTTAAAATGATCCCAACCGTTTCCTTTTAAAACTTGAAACAGCAAAATTTTAGCATCCGCAGAAAGTGTTCTGAAGTGTGCTGTGTTTAATACTACGAGTTGTGGAATGGAATATGATTAGCTAATTGCCGCTAGTGAGACGTTCGTATGAACCTCTTTAATTGTAATTTACATCTGTGCGTCTTTCCACATCTGGATGTGATTCTCACAAGAATAATCTAAAATAACTGATGGTTTGATGTTGCAATGAGATGTAGACTGATGGAAAAATTACAACGACAGTTAGAATTTAGTGAATATTACTCCAGAAATTCTCCTGTGGCTTTACGTCTACTTTCTTCGAGGATCAAGTGAAGTATGTTTATAATCTTCACTTTCACTGGTTCCAAGAGATCATAGTTTTTAGCTAGCAAGAAGACAACGCCATCCTCTTCTCATTTGTATATAGCAGTAACTAACGCTCATATTAGAAATCGTCAGGGAAGAGGACAATAGTTTGAAAGATTATTAGTGTAAGTGTTTCCTGTGAAAAAGAGCTTATGTAGGCCTAAATATTATGCTATGCTACATCCAAACATACAGAATGCTTATTATTACAAATTCAGAAATCAAAACTATTACTCTTTGATTACTATCTATCCTGCTAACGGCACTTCAACAAAATAATAGTTTGATTTGCCTTATTATCCCAGAATGACAAATTCTGAGTATCTCCTATATCAGTATATCAGTATATGCAGTGATTTTTAATTATCAAAAGTATGTACTTGATCATGAAGTGATCAGAAGACGAATCATATGACAATTTGTTGGATGTAATCCATCAAAGTAGATGCCGTCATAGAAAATAACCTAGATTGTTTGTATTGTGTATAAACGTTACACTTCATCTTTCATCGTTTTCGGACCGTTCCGGTCAGTTTGTCTTTGTATCGTATCAACCTATCAACTATCTACTAGAGGTAAGTGCTTAATGGTTACAAAGTGGCACGTTCTGTTATTTGTATTCCATCTTAAGAAAAAGTGCCAACTTATTCACAGAAAGGTACATAGGGATGACATTTTCATCCCATGTGTTTGATTATAGAGGGCAAACTGTTGGAAAGCCTTTCCCAGACGTTAATTCTGTTTTTCAGAGTATTCTTCTTTTTTGCACAAATTCCGGGGTTCCTGTTCAACAAGTATAAAAGACTTAACAAAGTTTTATATATTGATTGGTGATGATGTTTAAAGAGGGAATTTTGTCTTTAGACAACTTCTTGTACCCCGTCGATAATCCATACATAATCCTGCAACGTCACTTCAGTAGCGGTTATTCTTTGGCTTGTCAATATTTGTGCAAATATATAATCAAATAATCAAATCAAAAGCGATAATCAGGATAACTGTATTGTATATTTCTGCTCACTTTAACACGATAACTAGCCTTTACACCAAGTAGTTTTGTATTCTTGTATTTTTACAATCTGAAACGCGAATCGTAACTAAAATTAGACAGTCACTGAAACTATAAACAGCGCTTGTACATTTATTACTACTAAACCACTTCAATTTACATACATACACACACACACACGCACACACACACAGACAAACACACACACCCAAATGTTTTTTTTTTCTTTCTGATTAGCGTTTGTCGTATCCTTCTTTCAACTACAACTTTTGTGTAATAATGAATTGGCGCTCATGCTCTGAAATTATTTTTTCAACTTAACAAAGATTGGAGGATTTCACGATGTGCTACACTATAGATTTTGTAATCATTGCA
>JAIGNY010000316.1:770000-830000 GCA_020152595.1 Chiridota heheva | reverse complement strand
AATAAACTATGAGGACTTCTCTTATAGTACATCGTTTACCTATACTTGTGTTTGGCCCGGTCCTACCTCACGCGCCACTGTTCATTTGAGCATTTTTTTTATTGAAAACTTACACAGAAGCGAGAGCAAGTCACAGCATACCTCGCATTTAGTCTCCCGATGGATAACTGTCAAATGTCCTTTTTAAAGAAATATTGAATGAAAGAAGGTTGGAGGGGGGGGATATAAAAGTGGAACACACATAATGTTTTTAGTACGCCTGTGTCCAGTAGTTAAGGTGATTTTCTTTGGGGTAGAATGAGAAGGGAGTGTACGTCTTTTGGTGAGAGGGGGAAAGGGCTCCGTATAAATGAAAAGGAATACAACCTTACAAATGGCCATAAATTCTCCCTTTCTTCACACAGGATCTTGCAATTCTTCTTTCCATAAAACAAGCGCTGGTCTCAAAAGATAAGGTGCTTATCCCATTCAACAATGTGTGATTTAAGATTTCCTTCACATTCGTTATTTCGAGAATCGCAAGGGATGGGTGAGCAATTGCCTGCTCCAGTTATCATATTAAAATATCCATGATATCCAAATATCATAAGTTATACATGTAAAATATTCCTGTAAATGTCGGCGGCACAATCGTCGTCACCTACAATGCAGTTCGAACAAAGAGAACATAGACATTTGCCATGTGCAATATTAGCTGAATTTGCATTCCAGGCAAGTTAAAGGAGCACTAGACCGAAAAGTGAGGGCGCATTTTTGACGCTTCCCCCAAAATCGAATGTTTTTCTAGCACGCAGCGGTATAGCAATTTTCCGGTTAATATGAACATTCAAGTAACATTTGCCCTCAAATCTTCTGTGAGCAATGGAGGCATGTAGTTTATCGATCTTTTGTGGATAATATATCTGTGAAATTAGCAAAACGAGAACTTGTTGGTCTAGTGCTCCTTTAACACAACGATATCTTGGACGCAGCTTCTTATTCCTTCGTGTAATTAAATAATGAAAACTAAAGAATATAGTGTCTTGGAACCAAAAGCATTAAAATTGACGTTAGCTATACAATACAACAGAAAGCATATATAATTGGGAAAACCACTAATTACTGACCTGGACTTTTGTTTATTAAATTTCCTTATCTTCTACTTGGTTAATCATTTAATTTTCCGCAAATTATAGCTTAATGCTGACCGCTACTCATAGTTAAAAACTCACCCAAATGCATAACACAGATCATAAGCTGCTTTCCCTATTGCACTGGTCAAATTTAGATCTGGAAAGTAAAATCAATGCGAGGTAATGGTGCACAATTACAAACAAAACCATTAAAGCAACACACGTCGTAAGTACAATTGTTGAAAGCATTGTAATTTTCTTTCTTTGTTCAATTTGGCTGTACTCGTTGCCTATTGTTTACAGGGGCGGATCAAGAGGGGGCCGGGGCCATGACCCCCGTCCTCTCCCACCCCCTAAGATTTTGACATTTTTCCGATGTTACTTTTTTTAGAATGAGATTATTTTTAGTCACGAATAGTGTAAATTTTCTTCAATCTTTAAATCTTGGGAAATTTCCTTGATTCTCGTAAAATTTCCTTTTTTTGGGGACAAATTTCCTTCGATTTTCGATAAATTATCGGTAAATTTCCTTTAATATCTGGAAAATGATTTTTCAAAATTTGGAGATTTTTCTTAATTCTTGTGTAAATTTCTTGAATTTTCAGAAAATTTCATTTAATAAAATCTATCGATCTTCGGTAAATTTTCTTTAATGTAGGGAACTTTCCTTCATTTTGGGGCGACGCGAAAATGTGGCCAACTTTTACCAAAAGTTCCAATGATTTTACCAAAATTTCTTTCAATTTTGTGTCAATAATTTCCCAATCGAAAGAAAACCTTTCAGGGAGTATCATTCTCTCTGCTCCTCGCTTATCAGACTCTGCACCTTTGTCCCAATATGTTCCATTAAATATGACAAAACTGCTCATAAAACATGTTATCACATCATTCCTGGTTTGGTTTGACTTGGCCCCTAACATTTTATCCTGGCTCCGCCCCTGATTGTTTATTATTCCTGAATAGTTTCTTTATAATTCGTCGATATATTCTATATATAATAGCTATCCTTTGATGCCATCTTTTTCGTCTTAGGAAATCGAACTCAACTGTGTGAATTGTTTCACCTAAATTTCAATTGACCATAATCACAAATAATTTCAGTCTTAAATTAAAAAATAAATTTGACAAATGAAAAAGAAAATGAATTGTGAAGCAACCTTTCCTCAATTTCATATGTTAAACATTTAATCGATTTTGCAAACGTCTTACTCTTGCGTATGTCTCTCACTTTTTGGCACCCGTTTCGAGAGTATCAATTTAGTGATCAATTTGATTTCCATTGACCTACATGCTCTAATTGTCATATACACATTGTATAGAGTCTCAACCTCCGGAAATACGTTTTCGAGATATGGAACTATTTTAAGAGCTTTTACACAATTTAATATTCTAACTTTAGATTTAACTGGTTGTAGCTTAAATTTTACCTTCGAAGTATGACCAAATATGGGCTATCAAAAGAAACAAACCATCACACATGTCATATGGCTACATGAATGTGAGCTGGATGGTTGGATGTCGTCGTATAACAGCAGTACTTCTCGTCTTAACGTGTTTAGTATGCCTATGCCAGTAGTTGATGTGTATGTTTTTGGATTGTAATCAGTCGGAAGCATGCCTATTGATAGGAACATTTATAACACACGAGAATATTGAAGTCATACAGCCATATTGTTCAGATGTTGCAATAAAATGTCATAAATTCTGATTTATGTACTTGAAATATTAAAAATCATTGTAACATTTAAATTTTCAAAATGGCGTTTTCCCGTTTAAAAGCATAGCTCTATTGTCTATTTTTCTAATATTTTAAAAACGACGTAGAGAACATATCAAATGTGAGTGGAAAAGTTGCAGCCATGACAGTAATGGATGTATTTTCGTGAGTTTTAAGTTTCCCCTTGAAAAGATATTTTTCCCAGATGTATTTCAAATTTGAAATATGTAACATTGCATAAGGCTCTAATGTTAGGATAGCAAAGGATCATGCAAAAAAAAAAAAAATGGCGGATTCCATGTTGCAAAATGTTCCCATTTTTAGGAACATCTAAGTTCCCATTAATAGGTATGCTGTCGGACTGATAATGGGAGAGGAGTATACGTCTTTGGGTGAAAGAGGGGCAGGACTCTGTATAAATGAAAGGGGAAAAATCTTTAAATTAAAAAATGGCCATAAATTCTCCTTTTTTACAGATAATCACACAATCCTTTTTCCATAAAACAAAAACATAAAGCAAGCGGTGGCGTCAATAGATAAGGTGCTTATCCTATTTAACAATGTGTCATTTAAGGTTTCTTTCATCGTATTGCTAACATGAATGTGAGTTAGTTGTCGTCGTATAACAGCAGTACTTCCCGTTTTGGATGATGAATCACACACTACAATAACCTCTGGATTGGAAGGCCTCAATGCCTTAAATAGGATGACACTTTTGTAATCGAAATTTTGATCAGTTTTTATACCCAAGTGACGAATGCCGTATATATTACATTATATTTCGTTCGTTATTACGAACGAATTCAGACTACAAGTTGAAAATGACATTTCTTAATATTTGTCGTGTAATTTGTAAATATGGTTTACTGCAAACGAATTCATACTGCAAGTTTAAAATGACATTTCTTAATATTTGTCGTGTAATTTAGTTTACTATACAATTCAATCTTTAATCATTCTTCCGTAAATATCATATTATTATCGGAAATCCCTACCTGACAAATTTGTGCTGCCTATTTTAAACAGTTCAGTTGGGTGCTCAATGAAAAATAAAATTTACGAATACTTTATTCTGAGTGACCCATTTTTGGAGAGAAAGCAATACCCCCGAAATCGTATGAAGCACACTGTGTTGATCTTTCGGATTCAGAAATACAAATAGGGATGCATTTTTGTTTCTTCTGCTAACTGCCATATATCTCAAAGGTCAACGAACGTAAAATCTTCTTACAATCATAACATTTGCTATTGCATGTTCTTTTAGGCTTTAACGGGGGTACTTTGATACCACATTGTATTGATATTATAATATTCAACTTAAAAAAAAGGGATACTCATCTTATTTAAAAAAAATTGAGAGTCCGTCTGTCATTAATTTAGGATTTACTTGAATAATACCATTCGTAAATCTCGTTTTTGTTCTACTGGCATTTTATAAACGCAATAATGATGTGTATTAAATTGAACAATTTGATTTAATGTTTTATGTCAAAGCTTATACTCACAGTTTTAAGCGATTATGAAGAACAACTCTGTAGTGCAAAGATATGTATTTGGCATATAAATCAAAAACCAAGTCTGCACGCCTTACAAACGTTTTCAAACGATCCCCCTTCTGGTAGTCCAAAGCAATTGCAGCGATAGAATTCTGCTTACAATTAAACATCCCCCGGGCTTGAGCTAAACTAATTACAAAGAAAGCAAGAGAGGGAAAACAGTAAGAATCTAAACTATCGATCCGTCACGTTGAAAGTGATATTATCTATCTAAGTAAGATTTACAGTGAAACGCACTTAGGTGTGCCTGCATTCTTTAAAGAAAATGTTGTCATGAAAATAAGATTTCATTTCATGTGGAACACGTTAACCTTTGTGATAGGCTTATTCAATATATATATATATATATATATATATATATATATATATATATATATATATATATATATATATATATATATATATATATATATATATATATATATATATATATATATATATATATATATATATATATATATATATATATATATATATATATATATATATATATATATATATATATATATATATATATATATATAAAAATATATATATATATATATATATATATATATATATATATTTATATATATATATATATATATATATATATATATATATATATATATATATATATATATATATATATATATGTATATATATATATATAAAAAATATATATATATATATATATGTATATATATATATATATATATGTATATATATATATATATATATATATATATATATATATATATATATATATATATATATATATATATATATATATAAATATATATATATATAAATATATATATATATATAAATATATATATATATATACATATATGTATATATATATATATATATATATATATATATATATATATATATATATATATATATGTATATATATATATATATATATATATATATATATATATATATATATATATATATATATATATATATATATATATATATATATATGATATAATATATATATATATATATATATATATATATATATATATATATATATATATATATATATATATATATATATATATATATATATATATATATATATATATATATATATATATATATATATATATATATATATATATATATATATATATATATATATATATATATATATATATATATATATATATATATATATATATATATATATATATATATATATATATATATATATATATATATATATATATATATATATATATGTATATATATATATATAAAAATATATATATATAAAATATATATATATATATATATATATATATATATATATATATATATATATATATATATATATATATATATATATATATATATATATATATATATATATATATATATATATATATATATATATATATATATATATATATATATATATATATATATATATATATATATATATATATATATATATATATATATATATATATATATAAATATATATATATATAAATATATATATATATATATATATAAATATATATATATATATACATATATGTATATATATATATATATATATATATATATATATATATATATATATATATATATATATATATATATATATATATATATATATATATATATATATATATATATATATATATATATATATATATATATATATATATGAATATATATATATATATATATATATATATATATATATATATATATATATATATATATGTATATATATATATATATATATATATATATATATATATATATATATATATATATATATATATATATATATATATATATATATATATATATATATATATATATATATATATATATATATATATATATATATATATATATATATATATATATATATATATATATATATATATATATATATATATATATATATATATATATATATATATATATATATATATATATATATATATATATATATATATATATATATATATATATATATATATATATATATATATATATATATATATATATATATATACAAACCAGCAGTGTAGCTGAAACCTCCGCAATATATGCCTGTCTCGTTATTGTAACACATTTTTCTGACAGATGAGTTGGTTATTTTGTGATTAATTAAAGTAATCAAATATTTTCAAATAAAAAGTGCAGCATGAAATAATTACATGTTATGCCTTCTGCCTCATTTCTTCGCTGTGATGAAAGTCAATTCGATCTATTCAATAATTTCTCTGTCCGAAAGGTTTACTACAGCAGCCCCCGGAAGTTTGTAAAAAAGAAGTTGATGTGCTTTCCTAAATAGATTTTTGTACATTAATGATATTTTATAGGCAGGACATAAAGTGCATATTTTCAATACAAAATATCAGGATAGTCACTTAGTGTATAATTTCTCGGCATCTATTAGATAAACACAAGTTTACAATTACTCCAACCAAATGTCGTAAACAATTTCCAATAATCTTTTTATGTATAAAATACAGAATAATAATAATAATAATAATAATAATAATAATAATAATAATAATAATAATAATAATAATAATAATAATAATAATAATAATAATAATAATAATAATAATAATAATAATAATAATAATAATAATAATAATAATAATAATAATAATAATAATAATAATAATAATAATAATAATAATAATAATAATAATAATAATAATAATAATAATAATAATAATAATAATAATAATAATAATAATAATAATAATAATAATAATAATAATAATAATAATAATAATAATAATAATAATAATAATAATAATAATAATAATAATAATAATAATAATAATAATAATAATACTAATAATAATAATAATAATAACAATATTAATACTACTAATAATAATAATAATAATAATAATAATAATAATAATAATAATAATAATAATAATAATAATAATAATAATAATAATAATAATAATAATAATAATAATAATAATAATAATAATAATGATAATAATAATAATAGTAATAATAATAATGATAACAATATTAATACTAATAATAATAATAATAATAATAATGATAATAATAATAATAATAATGATAATGATAATGATAATAATGATGATGATGATGATGATGATGATGATGATGATGATGATGATGATGATGATGATGATGATGATGATGATGATGATGATGATGATGATGATAAACGACGACGAAGATGACGACGACGCTGATGCTGACGATGTTGTAGGTGTCATATTTACAGTTATCATGGACTACAGTATATATGTGAATAAAACATTGAAATTGGTTTTGCACTTCCAATCCCACAAGAGGCTTTATTGATCAAAATTTATATATTTCAATATAATTTTCATTGCAAAGGCTTTGTTTTGTTTAGCTTGCAAAATGAATATAATAATACAAATATGTATATAATGAATATAAAATCGCATGTTTTTGAAATATAACTGATTTTAAAGATTACTAAAAACAAGGAAAAGGTGATATAAATATATAGCATCTACCCGTTATAGCTCTTTGAAGAAAAATATTTTTGTTTTTAATTCTGGGAATAGCAGATTCTAAATGTTAGACGTTCCGGTGGTAAATGGTGAAATTGTGATTGTTGTCAATTTATATGTGAAGAGATACACAACTCTGGGATCTTTGACATTTACTAAAAGCATTAGATGGAATTAATTTCGGAAAGTATTCCCTTTTCTTTATATAGCTCAGTGCAAAATCATACTAAAACTACACTTTGAAATGTATCCATATAATTCCTTGATTAGTTCGGGGTGATTTCTTTACTAGTTTCTTGAAAATGTTTGGAACATCTTAACTATTTGGCGCATTATGGTTTCCATATATCCTTAAAACTGTCCGTTTCGATATACTTATTTATATTGTTTGTCATTTTAGTTTCCATCTTGGCTAACACCTTGACTGCTAACTTCATAGTTTCGTTTATCTGTTTATATACATATAGGAAATAATTCATTTAAAAATATATAAATTCTTGGAGTAAATATGTGATCCACAAAATTTATGATATAGGCCTATACGTTTAGTGGAAAAAGCTTTGCAAGCTCATATTTCACATGCCGGAATTTTTTTTATGAAACACGATGCAATAAGTTCCATGACAACAAGGCTGCACCATGCAATGCATGATGCGTTCTTTAATAAGGTATTACGTGTTATTAGCTTGGGACCACAACAACATTTTACGCGAATTATATCAGGGTATTTCACTGCGTGATTTTGAGACAGCCTGCTTTCACCAGGTAAGTGACACTCTTAAGTGTCACTTCCCATTTCCCACTGTTGAAAACTTAATCATCCGGGCATTGCTGAAGATGGCCTGCACACATTTCATCCATGAGTTAGCATGATATATTACATCTTGACATTGCTATCAGTTATAGAGAAGTACCGTGGTAACTACCGAAATATCGATGATTTTCATCATGCAATCCATCAAGGTCGATGTGCTAAAAGATGGAAAAGGTTTTAAAGTATTCAAGGCCACAAGCTCATAGTCATTCCGAAAGCATGCCTATTAATAGGAACATTTATAACACACGATAATATTGAAGTCATGCAGCCATATTGTTCAGATATTGCCATAGAATGTCATAGTTTCTAATTTATGTACTTGAAATATCAAAAATCATTGTGTTGAAAAATATTTGAACTTTCCAAATGGCCGTTTCCCGCCTAGAGCTCTATTATTTCGAAAACGGCATGGTGAACATATCAAATGGGAGTGGAAAAGTTTTAGTTGTTGTCAACTAAGAAAATGTTCGCGAATATTCGCAAAACAGTAACGGATACTTTGGATCCTAATACTTTGTTTATTCAAACTCTCTTACATAATATTGCATAAAGATCTTAGAATGTTTACTGCATCGTTGCTAGAGCTATCACACTTCATACATATTTCTGTTTCGGCTTTCTTCAACTCATAGACCCTTTTAAACCAAGTTTAGCCTAAGGTGATTTCTTCAGTACTTCAATCAAATGCTGCGGAAACTTTCCCTTTGTTTCCCATCTAATCAGGTGCAGGGTTGAGGAAGAAAATGTAAGCATCAATACGCGCGCGTATTTCCTCCATGTATAACGCACGTATGATATGTGCGCCTGAAGACATTTTCTTTTTATATGCTTGGTCCTATACCGTGCGTGAATTGTGCAGACGGCCAAGATTTCTCCAGTATTTTATTGGGTAATAAGACTCCTCCAGTAAACGATTGGTCCATTATAGACACGTGAATCTCGGCCACGTGGCATTATTTAAAGTAGTTACCCAGAAATTGCCGATTTGAGAAGACCTATTGTATTCAAGTCATTATAGCTTAAAAATTATTTCACTTTTTTGTAGTGTTAATACTGAAGTATGTAGAGATTTGCCACCCATTGTTGTTACAACAATGTTTATCACTGTATTTTAAATTTTATCCTTCATTTCAATAATTGTGTTTTTATGATAATCATGTTTCATTGTTAGGATACAAGCAACAACAAAAGGACAGTGGTTTTCATGTAACTTTATTCATGCATTTGCGGAGATTAAAATACCTGCGGCTAAAACAAAGCTCTTTGAATAAAATGTTTATGATATATGCTTGAAAACTTTGTGCTACCCGAAAAGATGACATTCAGATTGAATGAGAGGATAAGAGTTTCCTTGCAGCGGAAATATACAATTTGCTTATGCATGGATGCTTTAAGATTGGTTTAGGTTTTTTTTTTTTTTTTTTTTTAAGAAATGAAAGTTCATGTTGGTTTGATCAGAACCGAAGTGCTTTTAAATGTGCGAATTTAAAGAGGCGAAATCGTCATATGGACACAGTGTTTAGAACTCGATTTAAATTTTCTGAATTGGTTGATATTTCTACCAATTGCTGCACGATTCGTTGGCCCTTATTTCACGGTATACATAAACAGGGAGTTGTCATTTAGAAACAGAGGAATCTTTAAAGTAATATTCCCATGGATTTTAGATAAAGAAAATTTGTAGAAACAGAGGTGGAAAAAGTATGTTAATATCTTATTCCGTTTAAAAGTTACGAAATATTAAAGTATTTTTGAATTTGGACAAAAGTGATTGATTGGCAACATCTGTGATGTCATAGAGACAAGTCTTTTGTATTTCTTTTTAAATGAATTTGGATTTTTTTCTCATTTAAAATGTGAAGTACACCAAGAAAAAAGCAAAATGTGTTTTCTTGTAAATTGTATATTCCACCCTATCTCTACAATGAATCAAAAATTATGTTCGATCATGTA
Source organism: Chiridota heheva (assembly GCA_020152595.1). Classification (NCBI taxonomy): domain Eukaryota; kingdom Metazoa; phylum Echinodermata; class Holothuroidea; order Apodida; family Chiridotidae; genus Chiridota; species Chiridota heheva. The sequence continues at coordinate 819,345 of JAIGNY010000316.1, read as the reverse complement.
CAAAAGTATGATTAACTTTATAAGAAATACATAAGAACTGTGTTTTATTTGCCTTGATGACATCATCAAGCTGAAGGACATATACTGTACGAGGTGTTTTTAAGAACATGTTTGTACTCTTTAAATTGTTAAAACTTCTAAACGGAATAAGATATTAACATAGATTTTTTACCACTTTGTTTCTATAAATTTTCTCTCTCATATATGAAAAAAAAGAAAATCCATGGAAATATTCCTTTAAAAAATGTATCACCATATCATCACCCTTCCCCCTTCCCCCCCTCCCCTTTCTTTTTCCCTCCAAACTAAAGCAAACTCCTTTGTAACATAACTAATGACATCCTTCCGCAATCTCACGAGACGCATAAAACAACCTTTCATCTTTCTATCCAGGGATTTACAGAAAGGCAGTGCATGTAATGTACTCATGCAGAGTATCAAAAATTTGTGCCTTCCACAACCGGAAGTGACGTCATGTTCTCGGCAGCTGTCAGTTTTAAATTTATTTATGGGACGATTCCGCCTCTTCAAAGTAAGTGTGACGTGACATGTGATTGTTGCGTAAAGTCTTTTGTATTAATTTTCTTTAATCTCAAGAATGATATACTTGCACATCATGATTAATGTAAAAACATACTTGCAATCACCAATAAAAATGCATTTCGAAGCAAAGATAAATATGATCCAAGATTCAATTTAGTTTCAGAAACATACCTTATCTTTCGAGGCATACTTTGTAAATTGCTTTCAAGAATGACGTATTAATGGACAGTTTAAAACGACCAGATGAACTGACACACGGAGTGTTAAAGTGAACCGTGAATGTTTAATATTCCACTATGTTATGACTACTTTTTAGATGCGCAAATTAGTCGATGGTCAGATAGTACAGTAATGGTATAGCGCTAGAACTGTAGATACGAAGAAATTCTCTTTTGTATAACTAATGCAACAAATTGAATAAGGCAACACAACAATATATGCATTTTTGTTGCCTGTTGCCAGGTTGGCGCAAATATCATACCACTTTTTGAATTAAGCTATTCATATTTGGTGGCAAATACAGTTTAAAAAGTGATTAGCCAACACAAACGAAAGTTATGTTTGCGTTCGCCAGAAGTGTGCATCTTGTCACACATATAGGAGGATACGATGAAAGAATAGAACAAAAATAGCGTCTGTTGAAAATTGAATACAACACAAAAACGCAACACATGTTCATAGGCAATTAAAGAAACGCATCGTTTTATATCACAATATGATACAGTAAAAAGTTCAAAGTTATAGGGATACGACCATTAAAGTAATATTCATGGTCAATTAAAGACACGTGTCTTTTTTTAGAATGAAATGAAACAGACAAACCTTACAAGTTGTAGGGCTGCGAAAACTTTAGGAAAGATGATTGTGCAGAATATTACCGCTATGTGTAGGTCAAACATTCCATGTATGGTTGCAGGTTAAACAAATCTTATTTCGATACCCAATTTTTCTCTGGGGTGTATAGGGTATGATTATGTAATCTAATTAATTGCTCCCATACACCATAGTAATCCTCATTTGTTAAAACTTTAACAAATGAACTTATGGATTAAAGTAGCTTAAAATGCTAAGTACTATTACAGCTGATCGCAGAGCACTTTAACTTCACCGTGACCTAAATATATGTATATGGGCTTTCGCATATCTTTGAAAGCACACAAGCGTACTTCCTTGTTACAATGCATGTTTAAACATTGTAACAAGGGTGTCCTGACTATACATTTTGATATTATTGAAATTCAAAGAATCTGCATTGGAAAAGTAATAACAAAACCAATCGTTTCATCAGTAAAAATGCATTCCTAAAATGCCCTTTTGTTGCATATAGGAAACCTGATCAGTTTTTATCTATTGAGATTATACTTTAGCCCAGCCCCTCTCTGGAAAAGAGAGTTTAATCAACGAGATTTGGTTAAAACATCTTCAACGATTTATAAATCGATAAAAAGAGGATAACATAAATTACAAATGAAAGTTACAAATTTGATTGATTTAATCTTCAGTGCGAAAACCTCGAGCATGCTTTGATAAGAAATTGCATTATTACTGCCTCGAACAAAATCCTGTTACAAAAGAGGCTTTTGGATGCAAAGAAACGTCTCAGACTCTCTACAGACTAAATGTAAGAAGTTTACCACATACTACTGTGCTTAATCTCATGGGTATAATGTTAGAGGTAAACAACATTTATATGTTTCTATTAAGCGTAAGTTTTGATTACTGTCTGTTAACCTTCGGGAAATAACTCAAAGTCACGATCAATCGTGATTTTTTCAAAAGATGTTTCTTCTAACGAGAAAACTGTTGCGAAGATTTATGAATTTTTCCCTTTAATCATTTTAATTTTTAAAATGTTATAGTTGTATTGATATTCAGATAATGGAAACATGAGAAAGATTTATTCCCAAACAGTGGGTGAAATATGAAAACTTGTAAAATTAATTAAAGGATTACAGCTGTAAGAGAGATCTGTATGCCTGTTTGAAGATTTTTTTTTATTATGAATAAGAAAAAATCTTGCCTCAAGCAAATTGCTTGATCCGTCACAAATAAATCCGTTGCATACCAGTAACGTCACTTCTGCGGCGGTAAATGATTGGCTTGTTGGTGATTGTGTAAATATTTTGACCAATCAGAAACGTTGAAATGTATTGTATGGTATCTTCATATTAAAGGAACACTAGACCGAAAAGTGAGGGCGTATTTTTAGGGGGTCCTCCAAAAATTCAAATGCTTCTCTAGCATGCAACAGTATAGCAATTTTCTGGTTATTACGAATATCTAAGTAACCTTTGTCGTCATGTCGTCTGTGGGCTATGGGGGCATGAAGTTTACTGATCTGTTGTGGATGATATTTCTGTGAAATTCGTAAAAAAAAGAACCCTCACTTTTCGGTCTGGTGCTGCTTTAAACGATATCTGGCTTTTATGCTATCATCTTTTGCTTTCCGAATAATTATGCTGATGATATTTAAATCCAGGTAAACCTTGTCATTGTAATATTACATAACAAAGTCTCCTTCATTAAATAAAATTATTTCTTATTTCAAATTCGGGGCAAGCATGTCTGTCATCAGTAGTACAAACACTAGGGCACTAAGGTTCTTTCCTCTCTCTTAAGATAGAAAACCAAGCCGAGTTATTTTCAGCTTAGGTCTCATGACGCTTTAAGAATATTATTCCGTATGCATTAAACTGGTTTAAAACTTTGAAGACTCGTAGGACTGACGAGTGCCCTAAGCACTAAAATGATTATTTTTTGTAAATGAATCATACACACATGAAATTTTACAAAGTGTGATTTCCGATAGATAGCATTAAAGTTATTCCTCGTCTTGCTTAACCTGCAACATTATCTATATCCGGAATATAAATGTATTATACATCGGCTACGGATTGTGTTGAGCTACAACACAATCAATACTATTATTTGCATTGTGTGTGGGTCTTTCAAAGGGTGTCAAGATGAGATATCTGTACAATGATAAATTGTCCTTGAAAAGTAATTTTTCTTTCAACTGAATGAAGAATACATTTCTTTTAAATTCTTTGTATGTATGTAATATTCAATACAAATTAAATACGATAATAACCATTACATACAATTAAAGTTGTAAGAATAAAGACAATAATTTAACAATTCAAAATTATTTTCCCTTTAAGTTTAAATTTCTGTCACATATGTATAGAATTGGCCAAGATCAGACTAGAAGTGACGTCATTGCCTTGCATTTTTTTTATTATTGTATATTCTAAAGAGATTGTTTTCTTAGATTGTGTGACCATTTAACATGATCACAGAAAGTCTAGTGCAGCAGGTTGTGAGTTAATTGTAATTTAACATATTAGGAAATTTGAATAAAATCTAAATTAATAAAACATTAAGAATTCATATTCTAAAAAAAAGAAAAAAAAAAGGCATTAACATTTATACGATAGTGCGTGTGACGTCAGTAGACCAGTCCTTTACAAAGATAACATAGTAATAATAGAACAGTTGAACATTAATTCAATATACATTAAGTCATCATTTATTACCAGAAGGTTGTGGTTGGTAATACCTAACAAACATAAGCAACGAACAAAACATTCGGCTGCTTTTTGAAATAGAAATATATGAATGCATCTGGGAATAATGAAAATTTTGTATTTTAAATCTGAAGATGCTTCGCGCTAAGTAACTCGGTGAATTTTATCCCTCGTTGTATTAACATCATCAAAATCTACTGCACCGTCGGGTGCCTCAATGAAATGACTTAACGGTCTACAATTTCTGTCCGTGCTTCATGCCCCAGGCGAAACACGCGCTTAATGTTGATGTTGAAAAACATTACCATCAACTGAGCTCATCGAAGCGTTTCTTTGAAATTTAAGATTGGATCTAGCTCTTGTTTACAGCTATGCATCATCTTAATAATATATTTTGTAATTTTTTGTATATAGCCAACTTGTTGTATGAACTTGGAGTATATAGGAAACTCATACACTTAAGCACGTACTGAACAGTTCCTCACTAAGTATGTTAGAAATCTTCCAATCCGTGCATAAACACCCTTATTAATGAAAGAAATAGTTTCTCTTTCCACCGATTTTATTCGTCTATCGTCTTCTTGATGTAAGCTCATTGACAAATCGTATCTATATAAGGAAACAAAGATAAGGGACTTAGGATAGGTATTTTCTCTCAATTTAAAGATTCGCTACAATTGCTTATTGTGCCGTGTCTTAACAAAAGTTTATATTCACATAAAACATTTATAGGAAAAAATCGATGACTTTCGTGACTTTTCTTACAAGCAGATTCTTGAAAATCATTATCTGTCAAAATGATCCGTGTCTGATCACTTCTATTTCATACTCCATTAAAGAATCTTGTACTTTAATGCACAATGCAGGTCACGGATATTATATACTGTGGAAATTTTCTTGATTTCGAATAACATTGTTTATCTCAAAATACAACAAACAGGTAATCAAATGCAAATGTCTTGGAAATTTCAGCAAAAGCGTTAGCGCAAAAGCGCTGTGCCCGAGCTCAGCACAACCATACTTCTGTTCTTCCCGAATATTGCATGATTATTTTTTTTGCTGTGCCTGATGTTTAATTACATTTCTTGAATAACTGTGATAGAGCTCATAAAGTATGTAATTTCTTTGTGTTCGAGTTTGCACGACCATTCTTCTGTTATACCCGAGCTGAGCACGACCATACTTCTGTTGTTCTCGAGTTTTGCACGATCATTATTTTGTTGTGCGTGACTTAAGTTTGATTTTTTCAATGGCTGTGGTCGAGCTCATCAAGTTTGTTCTTTGGGTATGCATGAATTTGCACGACCATTCGTCCATTGTATATTCGTTTGCAAGACCATTCTACCATTGTGTGTGAGATTGCACGACCATTATTCCATTGTGCATAAGTTTGCACAACCATTCTTCCATTGCGCATGAGTTTACATGATCATTCTTCCATTGTGCATTGGTTTGTGTCTCCATTCTTCCATTATGCATGAGTGGCGTGCCCATATGTTGTACAACCGCGATGTCCTTGTGCCCGATATCAGTACGACCCTTCAATCGCTGTTATCGTTTGAAACGATCATATAAAGTTAAAATCTCCCTGTGGAAGTTATACCTTTGACTGTACATGAATATTTAATACTATTAATAATCGATGAATACAAGAAGAGAAATATAAATACATATATAAAATACCTAGGTTGGAAGCTATTTCGAAAGAATAATTGACGCAATCTCTTTATTGCATTAATAACAGATTGTACAAAATACAACCTTTATGAGATATTAATTAATATGAACCTACACGAACGTTAAGAAACCACATACAGTATACCATATTCCTGAAGTAAACATGCGATCCACTTAAAATATCAAAAACTAAAATAAATGGTTTGTTACAAAATATCAATCCATGACGTGTAAAACTTTGTCATGCTAATTCCTTTCTCATTTTCTTTTGTAATTGTGGCAAATAGTGTCGATCTGCCATATTTGAATTGAAAGATTTCGATAATTTTACATTTTGACGAAATCATATGAAAATATTATTGCATAAATTAAGCAATTCTAATTTTGATGTCAAAAAGTTACAATCGTTTTGTAGAATAAATGTCTTCGTAGCACCATTGATTTGAAGGAGCAAAATTTGAAAAGGTATGAGCTTCCTCGATGAAATTGAAGTCATTTAATAATACGTTAAACATTAACTAAAATTACGGACTAAAAATAATTAATCGCCCCATAAATCTCTCAAAATGATACCGTTACCATTGATGTATTACGTCATCGCATGAGCCTACACATTTGATTAGCCTACACTAAACATATGGGGTTTCTCATTTTCCGCTCCGGAGTGTCCAAAATTTCAATAGATAACCTGAATTTTTAGAGACAGATAGTAAATAGATATTCAAAACTTTTTGCCGCTGCGTTTTGATATTCACAGTCGCCTTTTTGAGAAATTCAATAAAACAGATTAGGCTATGGGCAGTCTGTTTTGTTCATTTTCTCAAAAAGGCGACTATGAATTTAAAAAAAACAGCGGCAAAAAGTGTTTAATATCTATTTACTATCCGTCTCCAAAATTCAGGATATCCAGTGAAAGTTGGACAATCCGGAGCGGAAAATAAGAAACCTCATATGTTTAGTGTGGGCTAGTCAAATGTGTAGGCTCATGTGATGACGTAATACATAAAAGTACCCAATTTTTGGGGTATTTCAAAGTACCCAGTTTTTCGGGCTGCTCCCGGACTGTAAAAGAAATATACATAAACAATAAATATTAAAGATTTTCATAATAAATAAAGAACTTATCAATTTTACCTCAAAATTGTGAACAGATTCAGTGCTAACCATCCACTCTCGCAAACCATTGCACATTAGCAACCCTGTGAGCAATACTAAAATATCAAAGCTCAATCCATGAGAACGCTTTGACTAATTTCAAATTGTGACCACTCTGTCACATACACATGAGGATTAGCTGAAACATGCAGGATATTACAATACGTCCAAGCATCTCTACTAGGTAGTATTATTAAAATAAGAATATATTGGCAGATACATTTCTCAATTTAAATGTGGTCAAACCAAGGAGGTGCCACTTTGCACTAATATAAAGATTCCTTACCTGGAATAAGTATAGTCGCTGACCCTGCTCCACAAGTACCCCTTTTTCATAAAATAGGCTACAAGACACAAGGTGAGGTACGATTAACTGCTTAACAAATGAGCAACAACCTCAATACCAAAACAACACAAAGTTTTTCAAACCAAGCATCCTATGCTCTTGGCAGCTACCAAAGCACACCGTTTACAAGTTTAGAAGGCTTCAGATTGCTAGTTACGACAGCAACACGATCTCTTTCTTCCTCAAAACAACCAATCCTGTACCACTCACGCAGTAATCAAACCTCAAATTACTGCTGCCAAAATTAATAACTTTGTACTCATTAACATTGAAAGAAATCTATACTATTGAAACCATAAAACAACTTATCCATATGGAATACCTAGCATCATCAATTATATTGTTGAGCTTAGTGTCACCTGAAAAATCACAAATCCTGGAGCAATATGAAACATCAATTTCACTTAATAAGATTTTCTTTACAAGAAAAGGACCAAATACAGAGCTCCAAGAAGTACCATTTGTAACATTCTTCCATGAAGATACGTCACCATCGACAACAACTCTCTGTAACCTTCCAGTAAGCAAGAATTAATCCAACTGGCCCACTTTCCCTGTGCACAAAGTGTTCTGCTTCTCATCATGAGTCTGCCTAATGGAACCTCATCAAATGCTTTCTGGAAACCTAGATAGATGACATCCACATTATGACTGCAATTAACTAGTTTTTATCATCAAGAAACTCCAATAAATTGGAAACACAAGACCTTTTATGCTACTGACCATTTTGGGACAATTTCAACAAACCGTTGACCAATAAATGATGTAGAACAGCATCTTTTTCAATGGACTCAACGGCCTTGCACGAAACACTAATTAGACTGACAGTCTACAGTCTAATAGTTGCAAGGCTAACATTTGGACATTTTTGTCTAAGCTTCCATTTTCTCTACAACTTACCACATTTATTTGTTTCTGATATCTGCAGGAAAAACTAAATTAAACGATCAAACACGTGTTTCTTACGAGAATGAATCGTATATGAAAGTTGGGTAAGCATCTTACGGCAATGTCAGTCAAATGAATTACTGAATTTCCCCAAGTACATCCTTGATTTCACAATCATATTTCACGGTTAAAACAGTTATGGACAAAAATTATAGAAATTAATTGAACTAACACCCACATGCTTATGTTTGTAAGCTGATCTATTATATTATTCTTTTACATTTTCGAGCTTATCCAGCAATAACAACTTACAAAATCATTTAATGTAATTCCAATATATCTCGCCAAACCTTTCTCCGTGTTGAGAACGGTTACGTTATTATACCTTAACGTATAGTATGAGACGACGTCACACGTCGTTTAGTATACGATCATCTGCAGTGCGATGTTAAAGAATGAAAGAATGAAAAGTTTTAAGGCGGACATTTCAGTCGCTCACTACGTTTTTATTATAGACAAAATAAACGATTTACAAGAATGATGTTTTATGTTATTCATTTGTGCAAGTTTATATCACATTAAGTTGTTAAAAGTAGGGAGGAACTGGTCTAAACAAAAAGGATTTGCACTTCAAACATTGACGTTAAGTAGGATGTGCTTATGTGGATGACGTTGTACATATTGGCAACATTGCTCAGGAATAATTTCTTCTACTCATATGAAATAATGAGCAAAAACAGATGTGAAATCGTGATTAATTACCTTGCATTCGATAGACATACGCAAACACTTTATTTTACCATTAATACCTCCAATGACATACAAATGTTCCCATCACTCCATATAACTGTATAAATTACAAAGTTCACAAGGAAATCGATGTAGATTTGTTAAAGTGTTCAACTTATGTTGGACCATGCTTTTGAAAGAAGCCGTGGGCTACATTCTTTCAATTCTATTTAAAATTACTCTTATAACCTCTTTTCTCTTCATGCATAAAACAATTAATGACGCGAAATTGCACTTCTTCTAAAACATAAGACATGCAAGATAGTTTCTTTATAAATTATTTTGAAGGTGCTGACCTATAGCCAAGTGTATTAACCTTGAGGACAAACGTAGGTTCACTTTCCACTTGAAAAACACTACTAAAAACGACAGCTGATGTCTTGTACTCCTATACACGAGGTTTCCGTCAATTTTCACTTTTTTCAAGGTATTGTTGATTTGCAAATCCAATATTTTGAATAAGGTAATAAGTTTGAAAGCATCTATATGAATGCTAAAGATCGTTGTCAAACTTGATATGTAATTTCAACCAAAATTGTTTGATTATATATCGATTGATTAATTGTTTATATATTGATTATAGGACGGAGATATCAATGTTTATGCAATGTTGTCTTCTTTTGAAACCTGACTTAGTAGAAGTAAAACTTTCAATTCTGCATAAAGTTGTTGTCATTACTTTGCATTGAATGTCATTTGATGTCATTCATGATGCATACTTCTGCTTGCTGTATTCAGGATCCCATTGAAAATAAACGTTCCGATTACTCAGTGTAGTATTTCCAAATACTTACTTTATATCCCAAAATGGTTCCCTATAGTTGCCATCATTTTTGTGTATTTATGTGCATTTGTACTGATATTTTCGGGGGTTGTAAAATTATTGGAAATTTGGGCAACATTTTCAGAAAATTAAACAAAATTTCCCAAAAATAAAGAAAAATTGAAGAAGATTCCCCGAAGTGAAGGAAATTTACCGAAAATTTAAGAAAACGTGGCAAAAATTAACGAAAATTGCATGAAAATTGTGGTAAGCTTCCCAAAAAATGAAGAACATTTCACAAAAATGAAGCAATTTTTCCAAAAATAGAAGCAAATTTCCCAAAAAAGGAGAAAAATTTCCCGAAATTGGAGAGAAAAAACTTACAACAAAATTTTCAGAAAATGAAGGAAATTTTATGAGACCTAAGGTAGTTTTCACGAAAATTAAAGAAATTTGTCGGAAATTTCCCAGAAATGTAGGAAACTTCCCGAAAATGATATTTCCGAAAAATAAAGATTTCCTGAATCTGTTACTCAATGTAATAAGTTGACAATCTTCATTTATTATTTAATATAATAATTTCATAAGGATATTTTTCCAGAGTCACCACTAGGGACAATCGAAGGGAATAAAAAGAGGGGGGGGAGGGGGACACCCAAGTTAATGTGTTAAAAAGGCTATGATGCCTTGGATGAGATTAGAGTAGTTGTGCAACAGCGCTTCTATGCATGCGGTGACGGTGCACTCCAGTTGAGCCTCACCGTCTTGCTTTAAATGACGGACTCATTCTAAAAGTGATTTTAAAACGGATATTGATGAAATTTACATTGAATAAGTAGATGCACATACTCGCTCAAAATGGGTCTGCACGTACACTCTAATATAATTTAGGAATAAATGCCGTGACTTTGAAATCATCAAAAGATGAAGATTTTGCTGATGGCGATGCGATTTTCACTAAACTTTAATCTTGTAAACGCAGTGAATATTTTATTACGAACGCTGTAGATAACAAAACCTGATACCCTTAAGAGTCAATGGGATAATATAAAAAGCACCGTTAATATTTTGCTTTAAGGAAGGAAATGTAGAAAAACTATGAATTAATCAGATCTTAACCGTATACTTCAAATGCTGCTATGCATATCATCTGAGTGAAATTCGAAAGCAACGACCCCTTCGACAGAATGAAAAACTCTTAAGATAAGTGGCAAAAACTGCTGGACACTACTACAATTACAAATACACTTATCTGTTTATGCAGGGAGTTGTTCTTTATTACTTGTGGTCGTTGTTCTTTGCTTAACGAGGGTGGCTGTTTTAAATCTTGATGGGGGTGCTTGTTTTATTGCATGATAGGGTGCTGCTATATTGCTTGCTTGCTTGTGGTTTTCTTGCTTGATGAGGTGCTTGTTTTATTGTTTGTTTTCTGCTAGCTTTTCCTGCTTGATGAGGTGTTTGTTTTATTGCTTGTTGTATTGCTTGATAGGGTGCTGCTATATTGCTTGCTTACTTAAGGTTTTCCTGCTTGATGAGGTGCTTGTTTTATTGCTTGGTGGGGTGCTTGTTTTATTGCTTGATTTTCCTGCTTGAGGGTGCTTGTTTTATATTGTTTTGTTTTGTTGCTTGATGGGATGCTGCTAGTTTGTTTTTGAGGTTTTCCTGCTTGATAAGGTGCTTGTTTTATTGCTTGGTGGGGGTGCTTGTTTTGTTGCTTGATGGGATGCTGCTATATTGCTTGCTTACTTAAGGTTTTCCTGCTTGATAAGGTGCTTGTTTTATTGCTTGGTGGGGTGCTTGTTTTATTGCTTGGTAGGGTGCTGCTATATTACTTGCTTACTTGTGGTGTTCCTGCTTGATAAGGTGCTTGTTTTTTTGCTTGATGGGGAAGCTTGTTTTATTGCTTGATAGGGTGCTGCTATATTGCTTGCTTACTTGAGGTTTTTCTGCTTGATGAGGTGCTTGCTTTATTGCTTGGTGGGGTGCTTGTTTTATTGCTTGATAGGGTGCTGCTATATTGCTTGCTTACTTGAGGTTTTCCTGCTTGATGAGGTGCTTGTTTTATTGTTTGGTGGGGTGCTTGTTTTATTGTTTGATAGGGTGCTGCTATATTGTTTGCTTGCTTGTGGTTTTCTTGCTTGATGAGGTGCTTGGTTTATTGTTTGGTGGAGTGCTTGTATTATTGCTTGATAGGGTGCTGCTATATTGCTTGCTTGCTTGTGGTTTTCTTGCTTGATGAGGTGCTTGGTTTATTGCTTGGTGGGGTGCTTGTTTTATTGCTTGATAGGGTGCTGCTATATTGCTTGCTTACTTAAGGTTTTCCTACTTGATGAGGTGCTTGTTTTATTGTTTGGTGGGGTGCTTGTTTTATTGTTTGATGGGATGCTGCTATATTGTTTGCTTGCTTGTGGTTTTCTTGCTTGATGAGGTGCTTGGTTTATTGCTTGGTGGGGTGCTTGTTTTATTGCTTGATAGGGTGCTGCTATATTGCTTGCTTGCTTGTTTTTCTTGCTTGATGAGGTGCTTGTTTTATTGTTTGGTGGGTGCTTGTTTTATTGTTTGATGGGATGCTGCTATATTGTTTGCTTGCTTGTGGTTTTCTTGCTTGATGAGGTGCTTGGTTTATTGCTTGGTGGGGTGCTTGTTTTATTGCTTGGTAGGGTGCTGCTATATTGCTTGCTTGCTTGTGGTTTTCTTGCTTGATGAGGTGCTTGGTTTATTGCTTGGTGGGGTGCTTGTTTTATTGCTTGGTAGGGTGCTGCTATATTGCTTGCTTACTTGAGGTTTTCCTGCTTGATGAGGTGCTTGTTTTATTGCTTGGTGGGGGTGCTTGTATTATTACTTGATGGGCGGGTACTGTTATATTTGCCCGCTGGAGTGGTTGTTTCTTGCTCACTGGGTGTGCTTGATCTATTGCTTGACGAGGTGCTTGCTTTATTGCAAAATAGAAGAAGTTCTTTTCTTGATTAATGAGGGTGCTTGTTTTATTGCTTGATGTGGTGCTCTTTTATTGCTTACTGGGGTAGGTGTTTTTGTTCTTACTGTGGTATTGCTTTATTGATTGTTGTGGCTGGTTGTTTGATTACTTTCTGAGGTGGTTGTTTCATTGGTTGATGGGTGAGTTTGTTTTCCCCTTACTGGAGGTGCTTGATTTATTGTTTGTTGTGGTGCTTGATTTATTGCTTACTGGGTGTTCGTGTTTTTCCCTTACTGGCAAACTGCGTGGTTGTTATATTGCACGTTGGGGGATCTTATGCTCCTTGCTGTGGTTGGCTATTTTATTGCTTCGTGGTGGTTTTTGCTTTACCAGACGAGGAGAAGCCTTATTTTTAAGGATTATCCAGATCCTGAACATAATATGATTTTAATGTCATTAAACAACACTATCAATAATGCACCTACCATCCCATATAGCTTTACAACGTCAAGTCGTTGTTGAAATTGCATTGGAAATAAAAAAAATAAAAAATAGTTCTTAATATGATATAAAAGTATGCAGAAAGCCAGGAGTCAGGAAGAAAAGTTTTCTATCTTGATTTTGCGTATAGAGAGTTGGAAAAGTAATTTAATGGTTGAATAGAGGGTTTGGTGTCCCAATCAAGGAGCTGGAATGCCAGATCCTTGGTTGCACAAATTGAATCATTGAAGAATTTGGAAAGTCGGTTTATCGAAAAGTCTGCATAGTTGGAAAAGGGGAGAACCTGTATTTATTTTGATGATTGAACAGTGTTTGCAGACAGCAAGAAGAAATAATCAGGGAATGTACAACACTGAACGTGGTGGTGCGGGGAATTGAACAGAAGCTGAATTTCCAGGGGAAAAGTGGATTTGTAGAGTGAAAATGAAGGATTGAAAGGATGCTTTGTAAAGTTCACAGAGGGATTTAGGAATTTAAACTTTGGACAGGCTTTTGAATAGAGAGTGTGACCAAATGGAAAGATATTTGCAGAGTTTTGTTTGTTTGAAGAGTTAAACAGACTTTTTGTTATGATAAATTAAAGGAGGGTTTGAAGATTTGACTCTGATCTGGAGATTTCATTCCATGACATCTCCCTTGTAATATTAAGCAATACTTAAAACTGTATCGTAAAAAGTAGAAATAGTTTAGAGTAGAATATTTGCCAACAGTTTTCATGGTTAAATAATCAATAAGTAAATAAAATACTTATACGTACAAAAAATATTCCATTTCTTGTTAAGAATGCTTCAAGATGGTTCATTAAAAAGGTCTTAAGCATTCCACATAAAGACTATTTAGAAATGTTTGAGATTGTTTGACTTGAACTTTAGGCAATTGTTTTCTTTTGCATGAACAGCAAGAATTGTTTTTGGGTTACATTTTCTTAAAGATATTCACAATCGTAGTGGAAGATCTATTCATGGTCAGAAAGGCGGAATTTTATATTGTTATTAATCAGTCACTTTCTACCTATTTTAAAGAGGCGCTGTTGTCTCAAAACATATCGTGATGACGTCAGTAAGTACACGGCATGTGCTTACTGACGTTATCAAAAGTCGACTAGTGCATACGTAGTATAATTGTTCAGAGATTCAAAGAAGCGTAAATATTGTATCAAGTTGAATAGAGCTGTACGAATTCGTTGTTAATTCAATCGTGGAACTATTAACTGAAATTAACTCAGTTAAAGAGATGAAATCGTCATATGGACACAATATTTGGAATTCCATTGAAATTGTTTAAAATTTCAACCCATTGCTACTACGGTCTCTTATTTCAAGGTATCTGCGAAGTTCAACACATGTTATAGCCCAGTTGGTTAGGGCGATGGGATGCGGATTTTTTTTTCAAACCAACAGGCGTAAGTTCGAGCCCCGGTAAAATCAGTTATTTCTAATTTTTTTCTCAGTAATTTTCGTCTAGTGACTACTATTGTAGTATCACGATACTAATATTTTACTTTTGCTTCATCTTTCTGACAAACGCTTGAAAAAAAACCAAGTTTCTCATCACAGTAACGTAATGCACTGTGCATGAAACTCGACACACAATGGTCTGATTGTCACACAGACAGTACATGGATCTTGCGTTTACAACCGGAAGTGACATCAAATATTCGCAAGCCGTTTTCATTACACAATTTTACTGAGAGGAGCCTCCCTCTTTAATAGCTTTATGGTTTAATTTAAATGAGAGAAAAACGACGAAAAAATTGCTAATTTGATGAGATTCGAACATTTGGCACAAAAAAAAATTGCCCGAAGGCCATTGACTTATCTATTCGGCCACATCAACGTTTGAACAAAAGTGTTGCTTTATTTATAATAAAGTGTGGAATATGCTCGAAACAGGCGCGTTAAGCTGTTTAGCAATTGGTTGGAATTTAAACCAATCAAAAATTAGAACTGAATGTCCTTACGCCAAGATTGCACCTTTAAATTCTATGTTGTGCTGAAATGTTTTAAAAGTTATATTTACAGAAAATTTGTGTAAGTTCAAAGCTGTCAAGCCATGTTTTCTCCGTCAGAGGACGAGGTTGTAGGTTGGTATATTCAGGGTCATGTATGATTTACTGCGGATTCTTGAGTGTTATGAAAACAGCCACAGAGACAATTTAATTTAATCGCGGTAAAACAATCAGTAGTTGATAATACTGAATTATCGGCAATCCAGTTAAGATGGCGGCACGAAGGAACATCAAACTATGTTCAACGATATCCTTTATTAAATTTTGAAGTAGAACGGGCAACCGTTTAGTATAATTCAAGTAGTTTTTGGATAGAGTATTATTTTACATCAGTGTTTCAGTGAGATGGAATTGCTTGCATTGTTTATTTAGGGAGTATAAATTAGACACTGTAACCACTTCATTAAAATATTGAACAGTTGAATATATTCCTAAACAAAAAGATACGTAGTAAAGTTGACAGGTAGTTTAGCGATCTTGAACTGACATTTTTGTAAAAGGTTACTCATTTTGTCTCGTAATACGAAGGCGACACCCACGTGGTTGCCGGTTACTGCAGGAGCAAAGAAAGGTATCACATGTGTAATCGGAAAGTTGGTGCAATCGTATACGCTATTACGTACAGCATCTACCCAAACAGGCTTACGTAGAGTGTTTTATACCGATCGTAGCCTTATACGTATAGTGGTCTTTGCTACGGTTTAAAGTATAATTCCGCGATGATGATATGTGCAACAAGCTACGTGTTACTAATACGTAGACCTTGGATTAGAAATTTGACATATATAACAATATGTCTTAAATATAAAACAAGTTTCTCGCAACAACAAAAAATAATACAACAATATGTAAGTTTGAGAAAAGAAAAGCAGTTTTAATATTTTCTTCGTGTAGTTGCAAATTTGTACCCATCATTAAGATTGTTGTTCAAATTAGCTTTCCCTCTAAATGAATGCAATTACTTTAGTAATTGTTTAGGGCAGCAAGAATAATTCATGGGAATTCTTTTCAACTTAAGTACTGACGATTTAAAAAGCTCTTATGGAAAATGCGAACAGTAATGAGTATGACTCTTTACAATTTTCCTTCAATTACAAAGCTGCTCAAAGGATTAGTTCCAGGGTCAAACAATATATGAAAGAAGACTTCAAAGAAAACAGAATGGTAGTAAAAGCTTTCAAAAATCTTATTCCGTTAAGGAGATATTTAAGTTTGAAGTTTGGTATCATTTGTGTAGAGGCTACTGAAATCAGACTAGTTCTGATGCCTCAGATTCCACAAAGTCTTTATCAGTTTATGCGTTCTATCATATTTTGTTCTTCGGTTTTGTGGCTTAAAAACCATTAAGATACGTCAAGAAAGTAGCAAAACAGAATCTTGGAGGGACAATTATAATTTACCACCTAAAGGAAGTTCGGGGGAAAAATTGAATAGGAAAAATATTAAATATATTTTCTTTAATATATATTAACAAGTGCTAAGAATGTAAGGATCGGGTCGCCAACCAACCATAGTAGACTAATACACCAGTAATCTTATTAAGACAGAGCTCTCAACTTGAATATCTCCTTAACGAAATAAAAAAATTGAACAGTTTCTTCACCATTTTGTCCCTTTTAACATTTTAAAGTCCTCTCTCACATAAGATAGACTTGATGGACTACTGAACTAATCATTTAATGTGCATGAAAACGTATAGCTAAATACAAGGCTATCCAATACAATACAATTCAATACAAAGTCCACTGATAATACATAGTTAATTACACATCAATTAACAAGGAACAGAATTTTGCAAGGAAAAGTGAAAGGAACCAGGAAACTTGGACGACCAAGCACACATGGCTGGATGACATTTAAAACTGGACTGATTCAAGTCAAGGACAGAGATGATGATGATAATGATAATGATGATGGTGGTAATGAAGACGACGACGACGAGGAGGGTGGTGGTGGTGATGATGATAATAATAATGGCGATGAATTATGATGACGACAACGAGGAGGAGGAGGAGATTGGTGGTGGTTGTGGTGATGATGATAATGATGATGATGATGATGATGATGACGACGGCGACGACGACAAGAAGAAGGGAAAAGAAGGGTTTTGGTGGTGGTATGATGCCGATGATGATGATGATGATGATGATGATGATGATGATGATGATGATGATGATGACGATGATGATGATGATGATGATGATGATGATGATGATGATGATGATGATGATGATGATGATGATGATGATGATGATGATGATAAAGATGATGATGACGATGATGATGATGATGATGATGATGATGATGATGATGATGATGATGATGATGATGATGATGATGATGATGATGATGATGATGATGATGATGATGATGATGATGATGATGATGATGATGATGATGATGATGATGATGATGATGATGATGATGATGATGATGGACGATGACGACGACGACAACGATGATGATGACTAGGTTATTTTCATCCAAAAATATACATGAGCCTTAATAATCAGCATTTATAGTTCATTAAAATCTTTTCTAAACTGCAAAACAAGTTACAAAACTGACTAATAAGCATTCAAATTGATAACATCCAATAAGCTTGCGAGGTTGCCAAATAAAGTAATGCACAGTAAACTGGTAAAACAAAATACCAAAATAGCTGAATACCAATTTACATACACGCATATAACAAATTACAATGCACACTAATTAAAGCCTATCTCAGGCTGGAGGTGACTCTTAATTAGGCTCAGCAAAGTACGAACTATAATGTAATGGTGAAATTTGTACTTTTGTTGATGAAGGGGTCCCAAAGCGCAGCTGGCGTTCTATACAGCCCTTACCTTTTTATAGTTATGCACACAAAACGAATTAGATAAACACATCATCGAGTATATCCTTTTCTCACTCTATCAGACACGTATATCATTATCAAAATTGTAGAATCAACTTGCCGACATGAATAGTCAGGAATCACTGTAAGCAACTCTGAATAAACTAAACTATTCCTCTCAATAATTATATTCCTCTTTGTAATTATTTGGAAAATATCTATTGATAACCATCCTACTCAAAAACCAAATCCCTCTCTTTGAGAATTAGTTGCCTCTTTCGAAATTATTTGAAACACTTTTTGTTTAATTATTGAGATTGGGTATAACATGCACTTAACAAGAGCATTCGCCAAATTTGCTTATGTATCTTACACTCTTTATGAAAGATAGATTAATTTTAATTTTATAGCAATGCATAAAGAATTGTCTTGGATCTGCAATAATGACATCACACTTTACACTGAAAGATAACTTTTCAACAAACTGGTGACACCTTTGAAGTGCAATAACTCTAATAATAAGATATAAACATGGTTCTTACACCTGTACACGAAGTTGTTTCTTTAACCCTCTATCAAAAGATGAAAATGGAAATTCATGGGAATAATCCTTTACTTGGTGATATGATATATTTAAAGGTATGTGGACAGGTAGAGGCAACATTTGCTAATTGCTTTTAAATTCACAATAAAGAACATAAAGAAAACGAAAATTCTATCAAAATCGGTTACAATTTTGCCATTTTAGAGTTTTTTGACAATGTCACATTAGAATCGTCCAAAGTTTATCAACCCCAAATTTGGAGCCATAGTGTAATAAAAGTAACTGACCTCTCATAAATAATTTGATAATCCGGTTAGGTATGCTAAGCCCCATAAGTATGGCGGTATGTAAAGTTTGATTGATCATATTCCCGGAAGTGAGACAGAAGACGCCGATTGAACTGTAGAAAAGAATACTTTATTGAGGGAAAATCACGCATGGAATAACAAGGCAAAATGGAACCTAGCCAAGAGGCGAGGTGGTAATCAATAAATACACAGAAGGTATTGGCGTGACCGCCTCATCGTCCTCTCCTTCTGACTGAAAAGAGTAATTAGGCAAAACATGAAAATAGATGTAGTTCGGCATGTGTCCAAATGAATAGAAGAAAAAAAAAAATATCAGAAAAGAGAACACAATGTGAAGCACTGTAAAAAGTACATGAGGAAAACGTGCAATACTGTCTCCACAGCAAAATGAAGAAGCAGAGCTAATCCGCGAACTGGCGGTGGGCGGCGCTAGGCTCGCATCCATAAACAAGTACGAAAACTGACATAAGAATGTAAGCTAAATATATCTTTTTCTTAAAAAAACCTCATTGAAACAATGTTGGGCCAGCGCTTGGCTCGAACCCACAAAAGGTAACCAAAAGATCCAAATGGAAATGAAGGTCCAAGCAAGGAGGAGAATATTATATTTATATCCCAGTCTTGGCTTTGCCAGGAGGGTTTCTTTCTAGGTCTGGATGATCTACGGAGGCCAAGCTCAGGAAAAATGTCCTGAACGTTAGAACAGGGTGTATCCACAGGTAAAGCAGATGGTGCAGCAGCAGATGGAGGTACAATAACAATACTCAAGGGAGGTGGAGGAACCGAAGGGGGAGGGGGAGAGAAATGAGGGCCCAGGTGGGGTGTGACTGGGAAAGCCTTATTGTCAAAGTTATCGCTGCTCTTATTGTCTCTAACAGTGTTATGAGAAAAATGTAACAAAGTCGTAGGTTGAACTTTATAGCAGGCACGGAGGCGCACATTGTATGTTTTGGAACAAAATTGAGACTTGACAAATTTTCGAATTTGGCATTTGTCATCCCAAACAGCAATGACCAAATACTTGCCACGAGCGTGTAACTTGCTCCGGTCATTGTACAGGATCACAAGGTCACCAACCTTGACATCACAAGTAGCTGGACCGGTAGTACCATGGGATTTGTATGTTGAGTTAGTTGCATGATTATGGGTACGATCAAAGTGTTGTTGCAGAATCAGCTGTTTGTCGCTGATAATCAATTGTTCACCAGTGATTTGGTCTCTCTGGGTCCATATTGGTGTATTAGTTTGTATTGTATTGTGAGTATTGTATTGTAGTGGCGAATTGTGTGTATTGTAGTGTAGTAATATATTGTATCGTGTGGAATTGCATTGAAGTTTATTATGGTCAATTGCAACAGTAACATTTACCTCGCGTTAATGCTAGAAATGTATGTATGGGTATTATTAGATGGTTTTGCATTCATTCCACATCCTAGTGCCACCTTGTACCAATCTTGATGGGGATCGGATCTTTTGGCGACTGCATGCCGGCCTGTTCTTTCAGCACGACGTGTGGAGCTAAGCTACATTACTATCTTATCTGTGTCATCAGAGCTGAGACTTGTATTAAATTTTGTACCAGGCTGATCTGATGAGTATCTTTAATTTGTGGAAATATAGCTCAGTAGGGACATATATCTGAACTGTTTAAGAACTATAGCGAGCAAGACTTACTTCGAACTCTGAACTGTATCAAAGGTCTACGAACTGTAAAACAGCTTCAGCAACCACTCATGTTTTATCAAGTGGACTTGATATTTGTTTTGATTAAGACAGCAATCATATTGTACCTTTAGTGACGTAACTTGTATTTATATCCAGTCTGTATATGTTTCTCTATTATTATTTTTTTGTATAATATACTTGACTTTGAAGAAATTATTTCATGTCTCATGTCATGATTCTGAAAATAATTTGACAAAAAAAAATATTTGTTTCCAGTTGATTAAATTGGTGACAGGCAATTTGTGTGCAAATATGGGCAATACTGCAAATTTTTGTGTTGCTCTTGTGAAGTATGAACGGGACACCGTTTCTATTTTCTTAAAGAGGTCATGACACAGACCAAATTGCTTCTTGGAAACTGAATATTTGGATCAAATGTTAAACAAAGAATATAACTTTCCCCGGTATAAACTCTTAGATTTATCATAAATCATCGAACAAAATCACATAATGTACTAAATTAGAATCCAGAAGTTTTAAAGGCTACTTTTCCAACGATCAGCCTCGTGACGTCATTGCGGGGATCTCGCTATCGCTTGACGACGCGCTGCACACACATAGCGTATAGTAAACAATACGTTCTTTTACAGCCAAAAACTGCTCCTTATTTATACGAAAATTAATCTCAGAAATGTTAGAATCAGATAGTGATTCGTCAGGCAGTCCAATTGGACTGAATCTGTCTCGCTCTTCGTCGTCTACTGGAGATGAAACCGAGGAAGAAATACTCCAAGAACAAAGAGATGTGGAGCTTGGGTTGCAGCCTTACCAGTACGAACCTCTAGCAGTCATAGCCTCTTTTTAAGAACACTGGAGTGTGGGAAAAAACTTGTAGAAGGGATATATTTTGTCCACAGTGGCGAATTCAGTGGAAGGTCAGAGAAAACTTCCCCACCCCTTGGCGAAATTCCAAAAGTGAAATGTAAGGGACGGAATATAGGCCTACCAGTACGCATATTTGGGGAATAGGCCTAAACTGAAATAATTCATTTATAAGGTTTAATATCGCCCAAACAATTTGGTGATGAAATTTGCCCCTAGTGAATTTTTAATTTTTGTGAAATTTTTAAGGCAATTTTCTTCGATTTTCGGGAAATGTTCTCCAATTCCGTCTATTTTTGGGAAATTTTGGGGGCAATTTTATTCAATTTTCGGGACATTTCTTCAAATTTAAGAAAAGTTCCCTTCATTTTTGGGAAATTGTATTCGATTTTCAGGCCATCTTCTTCAATTTTTGGAAAATTTCCTTCAATTAAGAGGAAATTCCTACATTTTTATGTAATTTAATAATAAAATATGTTTTACAAAAATATGCATACTTTCATTTTACCAAAACTTCCAGGCTCACTTTTCCTCTTTCCTCATCGTTCCTACGCCCTCTGGGAACAGCCCTCTGGAACAGCCCTCTGGAACAGCCCTCTGGAACAGCCCTCTGGAACAGCCCTCTGGAACAGCCCTCTGGGACAGCCCTCTGGGACAGCCCTCTGGGACAGCCCTCTGGGACAGCCCTCTGGGACAGCCCTCTGGGACAGCCCTCTGGGACAGCCCTCTGGGACAGCCCTTTTGGGACAGCCCTCTGGGACAGCCCTCTGGAACAGCCCTCTGGAACAGCTCTCTGGGACAGCCTTGTGAGAGAGCCCTCTGGGACAGCCCTCTAGAACAGCCCTCTGGGACAGCCCTTTTCCTATGATTACCGTTTTCCCCCTTAATTTATTATTTATCATCTTTAATATATTAATTTAATAGGGATGTTTCCCTACTGGTCAAAAACTCACCACTGGGGGTGGAGGAGGAATCAATAGGAATTGGGGGGCATTCCTCCCGCCACCAATTACCAAGTTAAAAAAAGGGCGATGCTAATGAGGCTGAAGGTGGTTTGGAAAATGAAGCCATTGGCGTGCCAGATAGGTTGCAAATGAAGGTGAATGACTGGTCAGTACATTATAGTATTTACTTTTTCTTTGAGAATACCCCCATTTCTGTGTTCCTTGCCATAACTTTGATATCCAGTCGGCCTTGTGTAGTCCACGCTCCAATGCGCAACGCATACGTTATCAGTCTTTAGCGAAATGTTCGCTACACATAGCACGCTACACAATAAGTATACACAAAGTCTAACCTTGTATCATTTACGAATCAGATCCAGATTCTCCGATTTCTGTCTTATGTAAATATGTGTACACTTATTCCACTCCCTGGAATATTGCTACACCCTCCTACAACACATCTCGCATGCATGCATTTAAAAAAATAAAAATAAGCGTAAAATCATTACATTTGACATGTTTGACGAACTTTCCTTAGTCTATGTTGGTATGCCACTTGCTAATATCGTATTGTTCAAGCCAGTCACCGTAAACAAAAGAGAGATCACATCCCCGCAATGACGTCACAGCCATTTGTGGCTAAAATAGTGTATTTTTTTACTTCCGGAATTTCACTTGATATTTTAATCGGATTATTTCAAGAGGATGGAAACGATTTTTCTGGGGAAAGTTATATTTTTGTCCAACAGTTAATCCAAATATTCATATTTTCAAGAAGCAACTTGGTCTGTGTCATGACCTCTTTAAGTAAATCCATTGGGTTTTTACCCCTCAAGGGGAAGATAATTGTAATGAAGAGAATTTGATCTTCACCCAACCCTACCAACCAACTGGAAAAAGCATTTTGAAAATTTCCAATGGCTGTAATTAAGGTAAGATATATAAGAAAAACAAAAGCATTTTGAGGTGTTTTTCTGTTCATTTATCACATTTTTCCCAATATATAACAAAATTCAGTTTCATTACTCATAACTTGGAAACTGCATATGCTAGTTTCAAAAATCAAAGACCTGAAGACTAGCATGAAAGATTTGCGCCCTTACATCAGCGATGTTCCGTTTTTCCACATGTAAGAAAATCGAACATATTAAGGCCACCGAAAATTTACGCATCACTGCTCCCAGACTCCAGTGTACAATTATACAAATACTGTGCGTACGGAGTTTTTAGGCGGACGCAGCGTGTACATTATTTAAGAAATATAAAATGAGGGCGCTGCGAATAGCAATATCGCAGATGTAAGGGCACAATACTGGCATGAGTGAACTCAGAATTCCATCTTGTTTTTGGTTCATAACTGTTTTAACCTTTCCTTAACATTTAATGTCTTTGACATAGGTATAGGCAGATATGACTGTATAGGAAGAGTAGAGGATTTTCTTGCATAGAACCAATTAAACTTGGTACATATAAAATAAAATAAAAAGCAAATTTATCCTCAGCCGTTTTGCCGGACCCCAAATCAAAGGTGGAAATTTGGGCGCCCGATCAATGATACTGTGATATGTTTGTTATGGGGCCCAAACTCTATAATCTCCACGGGCCCCATAACTCTACTTGCGCCACTGCGTATTTCAATTAAAAGTGTTCTACAAATTATAAACAGAAAATGTGTATGCAGGATTAAAAGCTTTATAAGCAGTTGCATGAACTCGTTTAAGGCATTTCAGTCACAATTGTTTGGTGATATTTGTATTAGCTTCTTCAATAATAGATCATTTATGCTGAAGAGATTTTTTAAATACTTGAAACAGCACTTTTCATATGTGCCAAAGGGTCCTTTCTGAACTATGTAAAAGACGTCGGGCACGTCAGGGATATAGACATTGCAAGTTTTTCCCTAGGTCCCAAATCAAAGGTGCTTCACCATTTTCAAAGTGACAAGTCCCTTCTTGGATTCCTTCAGTGGGCCTATCTGCTGCACCATGTCCTCCCGGTATTCAATCCCATTTTATTCTACAGCAGCCAATACCCACAGAGTCGTATACATACGCGTTGGATTTCATATATGGTTAGGTTAACCCCTGCTATCATGGTAAACGCAATGACCAAAAGTCATCAGCAGTTTTCTGAGTGTTAATCCACACATCAGCAACCATCTGATCGATTTTGTTACATCTGTATCCCCATACAGCTGTACAGGGCGGTAATTCCAGCGGACAGGGCGATCCACCTGGTGAAGGAGAATTACTACCCTGCCCCATATCAGGCTGCTAGTCATTGATCCTGTCTTGACCGAGGTTTGGTATAAAACTGGACTGATGGTAAATACAATTGTAGCAAGGTTGTGGTATCCACATTAAACATAAAGCAAAAAAACACCAGATCAAAGTAAGCAAACATTTTACCAATCCGACAACAGATAATAACATTTCCTCCAAAATCTTCAATTTAAATCCTTTCTTGACTGTTGACTACTTGATGCAATATTTGACATTGTATTCATTTACAAAGACGGTTGGTGCTTTACGCAGAGGAGTTTTCTGTTAATTCCAAGCGTTTCCTATTGGATTTTGCCGAGACGTACGGTTCTTGTGATGATGGCAGACCTATTTCTAGAGGCTTCATGCAATTTGATGCATGGATCAGAGATAAATTATACAAAACAAATCTCTGGGTATAATTACTATCGCACAAAGCCTGCAGCTTTTGCATCTCTTACATTTCGTTTTCTAATAACCATGAAGATAAGATCAATATTCTTGGATTATCATCAAGATACGATCAATAATTTATCGATTATTTCCCTTTAATTTACCAGAAATAGTCAGAGGATATGTCACCCTCTTTTTTTACCAATTGTGAGGTCTCATATTACGTGTTAGTGTGAATGAGAATATTTAAATTGTACAATGAACAGAATAATCTATTATCAGTTTCACTGTATACAGGTGGGTTGAAATTTTTAAAGCATTAAGGGTATATCTACAGGTAAAGATTTTATAATCACAAGAAAGAGCATTGAATTCTGAACAGGGTAGTCTTTGAAATACGTCGTAAGCACCTATAGTTTCCGAGTAAGGACTGATCAAACTTTGAAGAATTTTGAATGAATACAAAATCTTTAATGTAATTCTTTAATAAGTTGTCCTGAATCTTAGTCACTGGAAATCAATAAAACATTTTATCATGTTACATTTCAATAGGGGTATGATCGAAATTCAAAATATCTTGGTCGCATTCAAATGCTCCCATTCCAAGAACGATCACAAACAATCGGTTTACATTCATTGGTTGTCCTGTTGGGATGTCAAAAGATTACAATGAAATTTTCATGATTTATCATAACATTAATTGATTAATTTTCATAATTTATTATAAATTAATATAAATGTTGTAAAATGGTCAATTTTAAGAGATTTTGATGACATTCTTTGTTATTTTCATGCTTGATGGCATATTTTCCTTCTTAAGCTCAATTTGTTGCTGCCTGTTAATCATAGATCTATAATTGTCAATACTAGGGCACCATATTAGCGAAGGTAGCATTGCTAGCTGCTGGTAACGATGAGACTCTGATTAACAGTTTTCAATCTGACCTGGAAAGCTGACCTAGCTGACTTTATGAAACATATTTGCTTATCTAGTGGACAGTGTGAACAATTTTTGTTTAATTTATTGCATTTATACATAGTATGTGTTCCAATATTTCTATTCATTTGCAGAATGATGCCATGCTTAAGAAGCCGTATTTATTCGCTTACAACTATCAAATCAATAACAAGACATACACTTATACGATGTACCTATCAGATTGAAAATAAGATGCACCTACAATCATCAGATTGACAATATGATGCACCAATCATCAGATTGACAATATGATGCACCAATCATCAGATTGGCAGCAAGATGCACCTACAATTAGGTTACAATACGGTGCACGTATAACCATCAGATTGAAATCAGACCTACTTACAATCATCACTTGACAAATCGATGCACGTACCTTCTTACAATCATTATAATCTCAACAAGTTGCACCTACAATCACCAGAATGACAAAACGGTGCTCCTACTATCATCAGATTGACAATATGATGCACCTACAATCATCAAATTTACAATAAGATGCACCTACAATCATCAGATTAGCAACACCTACTATCATCAGATTGACAATATGATGCACTTACAATTATCAAATTGACAATAAGATACACCTTTAATCATCAGATTTACAACACGGTGCAACTACACTCATCAGATTGACAATACGAGGCACCTACAATCATCAGATTGACAATAAGACGCACCTACAATCATCAGATTGACAATAAGATGCACATTCAATTATCAGATTAACAACACGGCGCAACTACACTCATCAGATTGACAATAAGAGGCACCTACAATCATCGGATTGACAATAAGACGCACCTACAATCATCAGATTGACAATAAGAGGCACCTACAATCATCAGATTGACAATAAGATGCACCTGCCATCATCAGATTGACAATAAGATGCACCTACAATCATCAGATTGACAATAAGAGGCACCTACAATCATCAGATTGACAATAAGATGCACCTACAATCATCAGATTGACAATAAGATGCACCTACAATCATCAGATTGACAATAAGATGCACCTACAATC
Source organism: Chiridota heheva (assembly GCA_020152595.1). NCBI lineage: Eukaryota > Metazoa > Echinodermata > Holothuroidea > Apodida > Chiridotidae > Chiridota > Chiridota heheva. Next base: position 792,387 of record JAIGNY010000316.1, on the reverse strand, counting down.
ATCGGATTGACAATAAGATGCACCTACAATCATCAGATTGACAATAAGAGGCACCTACAATCATCAGATTGACAATAAGAGGCACCTACAATCATCAGATTGACAATAAGAGGCACCTACAATCATCGGATTGACAATAAGATGCACCTACAATCATCAGATTGACAATAAGACGCACCTACAATTATCAAATTGACAATAAGATGCACATCCAATCATCAAATTGGCAGTAAGTTGCGCCTATAGCCATCAGATTAACGACACGGTGAATTGCAACAATCAGATTAACAATAAGATGCACCTACAATCATCAGATTGGCAGTAAATGCATTTATAACCATCAGATTAACAATGAGATTCACCTACAATCATCAGATTAACAAAACGATGCACCTTCAATCATCAGACTGATAAGACGATGCACATTCAATCATTAGATTGACAACAATAATGTACCTACAACAGTACAATCATCAGATTGACAATAGATGCACTTATAATCATAGATTAATTGGCAATTACATGCGCTTACAATCTTCAGATTTCATGGTTTATAGCATATTTTCTTGAATTAAGCATGTTAAGTTTATGTTGTTGCTACTGTAAAATAGTAGATTCAATGTCCTTATTTTACGGGTTGTTTGCTAATGTTAGGCTTAACTGTAACGAAGCACACTAAAATGAAACATCAGAGAAAGGAATGTTCGATTTCTGTCGTAAGTTCATTAAAGCCTTCAATATGACAACATGCTTTATACTCCAATGATTTTTACAGGAGAATGACAGTTCTTTGAACGGAAAATACAACAGATGATACGCAATAAATCAGAGTAATCACAACACACGACTTCACAAGACAACCGCACGGACGAGACTAACTTGCCTCAAAGTGGATACGGATACGATCGATAGAGCATACGCCCTTTTAAGTAAACAACTATTCTGATTGGATAAACTTGAATGCCTGATCAGATCTAACCACCTGATTGGAGGAAAGTACCATACCATGTAAATCAAACTCATAATGACACTTAAGGGTGATTTGATGTCAAAGGTCCCATGAATAACTAAGTTTACCCATTGGACAAAAGTATAGAAGTATGTAAATGTATGCAGATGAAGCCTAACATCTGATGTGCATGTGACAGACATGTGATTATCATGCAAACTAAGAACAAATATCCAAAGGCTGGCGTCATCAGTTCTTAGACGTACATTCGTGACAAAAATAACTAAATAATCTTCCAGAATTATGATTTGATAATTCTGGAACCACGACCGTGAAACCAATTTATAAAACTTAAATAAAACTTAAAGTCATAAACAATCATAACAATGAAAGTAACTCAGCTTAATAAATAAAGCCCCATAAGGTATAAAACATGGAACACCTCAAGGTATATTATTTATACACTAAACATTTCAAATTATATGATTTATAAAGATTAATTCAGAACACAACAAAATCAAGACTCTTACACTACCTGTCCAAATAGAGATAGACCTTGTCCATTAAAACTACTTTAAAGTGATCCATATCAGCGAAGGTATCATTTCCAAAACTGACACGATTTATATTCAATTTTCTATAAACATTCATAATCATATTACAGAATGCTCTGATGATGTCATGCCATGCGTATGAAGCCGTGCTTACACACATACAACCATTGTAGTGATAATAAGATGCAGTTGTACGATGCACCTAAAATTATCAGATTAACAATATCATGCACTTACAATCATCAAATTGACAAAACGCAAAAGCTAAATTAAAGGTGCTCCACGAGTGAAATATATTTTGCTTGATGTTTGTGTAACTTTCTTTAATATGTCAATAAAAAGGGTAATCATAATAAGGGAACCTTGATATATCTTAATATTTAAAATAACCCTTTTTTCATCTTCAAAGTAAAGAGGCACCTTTAGATTTTACAAATAAGATGGGGGAGGGCACGTCAGTTTATGTCATGACAATGGCCTGTGTCCACATAGTAAGTTTTGCCCACACAGCCCATTTCAAAGATAACCCACTAATGATATTTGAGGTAATAAGTTATAAGGTGGGAACACAAAGATAGACAGGCGAAGACTTTTTTAGCTGTAAAGTATGAAAAAGTCCAAAATATAGGGCTGTTGGGCCCTAACTTTGTCTTTAGGGATAATTCAGAACGTGTAAATGCAGAAGAGCGCGTGAAGCGCGTGAAATTTCACATTTTTAGTCTCTTGGGCGATATTTGTGTTACTGTTTTTAATAAAAAGATCAATGACATATAGTCTTTGAAGAAAATGGTATGTTCTCTTTGAAAGAAAAAGGCACTTTTCCCTCAGAAAAAAAAAGGGCCCCTGCCTCTCTGAAAAAGGGCCCTTTTTAAACTTGTGAGAAATGTGGAGAGGTACGTGCCCCCGGTTCCGCCGCCTATGTGCATAAGACAGTAAGGTGCACCTACAATTGACAAATCAATACACCTACAATAATTAGATCGACAAAACGATGCACCTGCAATCATCATATTGACAAAACGGTACACCCACAATCTTCATATTGACCTACAACTATCAAATTGAAATAAGACTTACTTAAAATCATCAGATTTACAAATCAGATTTACAAAACTACGGACCTATACTCGAGTTCCAAGAGGTCCATGGTGTACGATCACGGTAGGTTGATCGAGGTAAGTGCATAGCTTGGGCCTGTTGGGTATTAGTTTTGAGTGGACAGGTAGATGGATGAGGAGTATTTGGATTGTGATTAAGGTAAGTAAGTAGTTTGTAAGTATTTTGTTGGGATGGGTGTTACAGGAAAGAATGCTAGGTAAAAGATGGCATAATGACAAGCAGCTGGAGGAATTGGGTTGAGGGTAAAATGGCATTTGGAACGGGTGGGATGGCATGTGAGACAGGAAGGCATAGCTTATTGAACAATGTGGAGTGATATGCGGGACAGTATGGAATGGCATGTGGGACATGCATGTGGTGCGATGCCAGCTGGATTTCAGATGTGGTGGAATGGTATCTGGATTTCAGGTGCGATTGCATGCAGTATACATTTAGCACAAGTAAATATGTGATGATCCGAACGGAGCTTTTCATCAGTGAAAGGAACGAATATGTATGTGTCTACTCTCCTTAATAATGCGATGGAAGATGAAATTATGTCAACCGACTTGTAAATACGGCTTGGGTTGTCTTAAATGTCAAAAAGACATAATTATACTGAGTTAATTCGTTTGAGCAGATACAATTTACCAATTAAGGGTACGAACCTCGGTTTTTGAACAAATTTGGGCTCGATTGTATAACTAGTGGTGGCGCTACGGCTGTACGGGCATGGGTGAATTTTTCCCCACGAGATCGCTTTGTCCCGCCACTTGCCCCTCATCTACCAAATAAATGTTGAAAAGAGATATATTGTCTGATTTATAGCTTTTTTCCCCTCCCCCCATGAGAAAAAATTGCACCTCTCTTGCCCCCATGACAAAAATCCTGGCGCCGCCACTGTGTATGATTCGTCTCTAATGTAAACGCATGTGCAATGCATATTCAGTTGGTCTGAGCATGGAGACCCAAATAGTATCTACATGGTCTGAGATGTTTGTCTTAAAGCCATTTTAATTGGAAAACTTTTTGCAAACAGGTTAACGCAATTAAGTAAAATAAGGCAACGTACCAGAGAATGGCCCTAGAGGACTGCAGGTGTCCGCTGGGGCCATTTTCTGGTCGGTCACACACGTAACTCTACAGATAATGGCCCATCAGAGGAAGTCAAGAGTAGTTATAGCTAAAAATCATAACAATATAAGCTTTTACCAAATCGGATACCGTGACAAATTGACCATTTATAGTAGTTTGAATGTTCAGGCCTGAATCGGTTAAAAAGCTCGGGTCCTTGTTTGGTGAACTTATGTAAACATTTTGTCTTTCAATTCAAAAGCGTAGCTGTAGTTTTGTCAAGAAAATATTTTTTGACCATAACCGGCGTTTTTATTGGAAAATGTAAATTTACACACACACAAAAAAAATCACAAAAAAAAAATCAAATGCTGTACACTTATGATTACTTGAAGTTGTCATAATGTCATTTACCTATATAAGAAACTTTACAAAAGTTTCAAATCTACTCCGAATATCCAAATTGCATGTTCCTTATAACACAAACTAAGCAATTAAACCAAATTTCAGCGTAAAATTATATTACTTGACTTCTGAACAGATACGTCGTGGTTGTCCCTGAGCTGGTTTAAACTGTTTGTTCCATGATCATCAACCACTCTAAACAATGGAATTGATCACCATATGAAAGGAGGATTTCACAACTTCATAAGAATATATATATATATATATATATATATATATATATATATATATATATATATATATATATATATATATATATATATATATATATATATATATATATATATATATATATATATATATATATACATATATATATATATATATGTATATATATATACGTATATATATATATATATATATATATATATATATATATATATATATATATATATATATATATATATTTATATATATATATATATATAAATATATATATATATATATATATATATATATATATATATATATATATATATATATATATATATATATATATATATATATATATATATATATATATATATATATATATATATATATATATATATATATATATATATATATATATATATATATATATATATATATATATATATATATATATATATATATATACAAAAGGAAACTGTTTAAGGTTGGCGTCGCATAATCTTATTAATTTTGACTATATGAAATATAATATACTTTAATGTAAATGTAATCACGGCAAGCAGCAGTATTTGATAATAAGTTAGGTTTTAGGGGACAAAGGATCGTGTGCTTCGTAAACATCATGTGCATTTGTAATTGTGAAGTAAATGAGCAGTGTTAAAATTAGGCAGTCGGCACTTTGTGGGTTAATATTTCGTCCTTGGAGTAGAGCACTGTACTTGATATTTACTGATTGTCGATGCAGAAGTCACTTATTACTGGAGGTAACAAATTACGTGCAAATTTCAGTTTGTTATATATACTTACACCTTAATTGCTCTTACAATGAATTTATGAAAATACTGTTTTTATTACCAGTATAAAAGTGTATTCAGGTGGCAGTTCCTTGATAATAGTGGGTTTGATCAGTGCCGTATAGGCAGGCATTTGAACGTAGGGAGCCGAAAATACCGAATTAACGGGAAATTACCCTCAAAAATAATATAAAGTGCAGTGTATGACTTATATGATAGGAATGTAGCAACGATTCATGGACAGAACATTAATTTCTTTCTTACAACTACAATACTTTCATGGAAAGCACATCTACATACCAATTTGTTTATTAACTTATCGCAACATGTAGTATATATGGCGATAAGGTACTCACTTTTGTGTGTGGGTGGATGGGTGGGTGTCTTTTGAGTGTGCAAAATATTGTGTCGCGTTTCCAGAGAAACCCGCACAACTTATCACGTTGAAACTTGATGGGGGTGGTGTGGGTTTATTTAAACTTATGTCCCGCACAGGTTGGGTCATGTACCTTAAAGGTCAAAAGTTAAAGCTCTAATAATTGATTAAAAATGGTAAATTGTGTGTCGTACGTCATGGGAAAACCGTAAGTGATATAAGGTTAGTGCTTGATGAGATGGTGGAAGGTGATGTAGGGTTGTGTCCCAAACAAAATGGGACATGGCGCTTAAAGGTCAAAGGTTGAATAATAATGGTAAGTTTTGTGCTGTATTTCGTTAGAAAAAACGTTTTTGCTATTTTAATGATCCTTGATGTTTTTTTCTTTTCACTTGTTGGGTTAGTGGAGGGTGATGCAAGGTTATGTCCCACACATAATGGGATATGTCATTTATAGGTTAGAGGTTAGATAATTTATTTCTAAATGGTAAATGTTGTGTTGCGCCACTGGGATAATCGTAAGTGATATTGGGTAGATATACTTGGTGGCCGGCTTGGTGGAAGGTGATAAAGGGACCTGTGTCCCGCGCAAAATGGGACGCGTCATTTAAAGGTCACAGGTCAAATGATTGATTTAAAATCTACCTACTGTGGTGTAGCGGTTATCATACCTGTCTACAGACCACGAGGCCCCGGGCTCAATCGTGGGGTGGGTAGACACGCCAGTGCACCACAACTGGTTATCAAAGGCCGTGGACATTGACTTGGTTGTCGATGTTGTGTCTGTCCGTACGTCGTACCTGTGTTCTCGCCCGGGTCGTATTACGCGTTTCGTGATAGCATTTGTACTATCATAACCGAATACGCAGGCGACGACCCCGTCATTGTAATTGTGTGTTCAACTCTCTCTCTCGATTGATTTAAAATGGTAAATTTTGTTTGGTCGCGTGTTAAGCAAATAACGCAAGGGCAATTGGGTTGTAACCTTGGTAGGTTAATGAAGGATGATAAAAAGTTGTGTCTTTGGAAAGATGTGACATGTGGCTTAAAAGTCACAGAGGTCAAATAATAATGGTAATTATGTGTTGCATGTCTTGGAAAAGCGTAATTGCAATTGTGTTAGCCAATTGTATTAGTCATGAATTGGAATAACTTTAATGTCTAAATATATGTGAAAAGCAAATAAGGGGTCCTTAGATTATAATTTAGGAGATGCAGGAGGCGTAGAAATCGGGCGCAGTGGGAGGTGAAATTGGGAAATTATTAATATAAAGTTGAAACTGGTGGTAATAGTTTTGGGTATTGTGGTAAAATTTCCCAAAAAATGGGCAAAATTTTCCAAAAACTGTCCAAAACTTCCCGAAAAATGGCCAACATTTCCCGAAAAATGGCCAACATTTCCCGAAAAGTGGCAAAAAGTTCCCAAAGTTGAAAAAAAGTTCCCGAAATTGGAGGAGTAGGGGGCTTGGATCACAAAATCGCTCTAAGATAGCAAAATCATCTATAATGCAAAATATGTGTGTAGGATGTAAAATGTCTTATTTCGCTGGCAATTCTGCAAGCTTTGATGGAAAGTAAGAGAGGGTAAAAATACATTTCGGGAATATGTCATATTTTGCGTGACTGTCTTTCCTTGAATTCAAAATAACTTTTGTTTTTCCTTATCAGTGCATTTTGATTTGAGAAATAAGTTATGCCATACCAAGAACCTTCCACACTTCTTGTTTGGAAGGTCCATAGGTGACGGAACAGGGGGGAAGATTGTTCCCGGGACTCCTCCCGGGACTCCTTCCAGGACTCCTCCCGGGACTCCTCCCGGGACTCCTCCCGGGACTCCTCCCGGGACTCCTCCCGGGACTCCTCCCGGGACTCCTCCCGGTAATGCAAATGATTGTAATGATGCAATTGAGTGTTCCATATGTAGAAAATGTACCGATTTGACAAACAAAAAAAAATCAATTAAGGATGCTGGATAATAGTCCAGACGATTGGTATAATTGTATTCATTGTAAAGAAATATTTCCATTTTATAATTTGGATGATAGGGAAGCAAGGTGGTTAAATTCAGCAGTTGGTATTGATGAGCAGCTATTTACCATTTATAAAGAATGTGAGAGCTTGACCTGAATATGCTTCATTACACTGATACTCATTGCAACTTTTAAAGTGATTTAAATCCTGACAATATAACTTCTATAGCAATGTATTTCTTGATTGTAAATATTCTACAAATGCACAATTTATAGATAAGATTTGACCTAGTTTAGGTTTGTCCATTATTCAATTAAACAGCAGAAGCCTAGTGTCAAACATAGACAAAATTGATAATTATCTAAAAGAGTTGGGTCATCCTTTGATGTTATTACAGTTTCAAAGACCTGCATGGCTTAATGAACATAAAGCAAGCATTATTACTTTTGAGTGGTTATGAAATATGTTATACTCCCAAAGAGTCCGGACAAGGAGGTGGAGTAGCTATTTTTGTCAAGGAAGTTTTAAAATTGAATAAATTAGATAATTTGTCTACCGCTATTGATAATGTACTGGAAATTATAACTATTGAAATATGTATTAAGAATAAGAAATACCTTACTGTGAGTTGCATTTATAAGGCACCTGGTACTATATTAGATAGCTTTAATAACCATTAGCATATCTTGCTTAACAATCTATTATTAAAAAGGAAATTTATGTATGTTGCGATTATAATCTAGACCTATTTAAGTATAGTGATCACAAAGATACTCAGGAATTTGTTGACATACGTCCCCCTATAATTTAGAATAACACAATCTAGTGCCTTGATCGACAATATTTTTACAAATGACTTATATTATGATATTTTCAGTGGGAATTTACCAATAATATCAGTGACCACATAACTGTTTTTGCAGTGTGCAATGGTAAAGAGATTATTAAAAAACAAACAAACAAGAGATACATATAGATTTGTTAGCAATGATACTTAGACTCTTTAAAGAATGATCTATTAAAAGAGGCTTGGACAGGGACCGCGGAGACGGGGGACTGGGGAATTACCCCCCATTTCCCCCTTTCTCCCCTTCCTTAAGTGACAAAAAATTCCTCAAAATTAAAGAAAATTGCCTAAAAAAGATAGTTTTCCCGAAAATTGCGAAAAATGAACAATTTTTTTTTGAAGTTGACAAACAGTTCACCGAAGTTTAAGGAAAGTGCCGAAAATGAACAAAAATTTCCGAAAATCGAAGAATATTTCGCGAAAAATGAACGTTAATTTAAAAGAAAATTTGGCACAGCATTATTTAAAATTTGTCAACAAATTTTCCGAAAATTATAGAAAATTGAGAAAAGATTTCTTACTATCGAAAAAATTGCATAATATAAAGGGAATTTCCCAAAATTGTCAAACAATTCACCGAAATTTCAAGGAAAGTGCCCGAAAATGAACAAAATTTCTTCAAAATTCACACCAATTTCTTTTAAATTGCCCAAAAATTTTCCTAAAATTGTCAAAAAATTTACCAAAATTATAAGAAAAGTGCACAAAAAGGAACAAAATTTCACGAAAATTGACAAAAAATTTCTCAAAATTATCAAAATCTACCTAAATTTTTTAAACAATTCATCCAAATTTTAAATGCCCGAAAATGAACAAAATTTCATGAAATTAAAATAGACAACAATTTCCGCAAAATTGCACAAAAAGGATCAAATTTACCTGAAATTGTCAAACAATTCATTTAAAGTGTCGAAGGAGAGTGACAAAAATGACGAAATTTCCCGAAAATCGTTTTCCGAGAAAAAAATTGAACGAAATTTCTCTTCATTTGATGAACAGTTTACGGAAGTTTGAAGCATAAAGGGCTCGAATATAAAGAAAATTTCGCGAAAATGAAGGAAATTTTCTGAAAATTTAAATATAAAAAAATCCCGACAAATTGAAGGAGATTTTCCGATTAGCAGCAAAGTCACTAATGGAACTTAATTTACAAGTGTAATTTTTCCACTTGTGACCGGAATTTTTTTGGAGTTCTTGCCCCCTTATCCTCACTTTCTTGAGAGGTGACCCTCTTACGCATATGAGGCGGAACTGGGGGAACAGGCCCGGGGGCACTTTTCTCAAAAGTTTTAAAAGTGCCCTTTTCATGCAGAGAGAAAAAGTGCACTTTTTCTGACGGAAAAATCCATGGCCAAAGGCTTTTTTTTTTTTAGAGAAGGAACATGCCCCTTCAAACTTTGAAAACCTTTTTTTTTCTTATCTGATTTTTGATTAAAGAAAGTAACACATATATTGCCCTGAAAAGACTAAAAATGTGAAATTGCACATTAATTTGAATTTTTATTCGAACAAAGCTTGGGCCCAACAGCCCTATACATATTGGACAATGTTGGACTTTTTCTTACTTAAAAAGCCTTCGCCTCTTCCTATCTTTGTTTTCCCAGTAAACAATTTTTACAAACTCTTTAAAATAGTGCCTTTTTAGAGTTGCGAGCTACCCCAAATTTCATTAGTAGGGCATCTTTGAAATGGGCCATGCAGGGCAAAACATATCATTTGGACCCGGGCTATTGTAATGACATAAACTAACGTGACCTCTCCTCATCCTCTTTGTAAAGTTTAAAAGTGCCCCTTTACAGACTGACAGAGATAAAAAAGATAAAAAATAAAGTGTTCTTTAAAATATATTTGATTCCCCTTAATCTTTTTATTGCCAGACAGATTGAAGAAAGTAACACAAACATTAAGCAAAATACTCAAAGTTTCGCTCGCGGAGCTCCTTTAATTTGTGTTCTAGAAAGAAAAAAACATACAATAAGACACTCGCCGCTGATTCGCTGAAGACTGGGTGTGAATTTGGGCCATTTGAACCATAATTTACACTAAAAATAGTTTTACATATGTTATTCTCAGCAACAAAAAATGATGGCCTCCATAAGGACCCTTTTGCTTTTTACATTGTTTTAGACATTAAGTATTCCGATTCACAAACCATACAATGACTAATCATCATCTATAAGTCGAAGTCATACCGATTTCAAGACTTATGCCCTATACATTTTCCAATTCAGCAATTGTTTTTGTAGATTTCAATCAAATTGTTATATTTTACCAAATTCTGGACCACAAATTCTTCAGTTTTTGAAGCTAAATTAAACAAGAAGGGAAATGGGTCACCAGTAATGTTCGAACCTATATACAAAAGTTTAGAAATTTTCCGAGGTTGACCTTATTTATATGGACCATATAAAGCTATATTGCTGTGGTACATGCTAGGAAATACGATAGTTGGAAAGTGCCCCTTAGATCCTGTGCCATCCACTTTCAAACATATTCCGCCGTCTCTGCTCAGAGTCCTACGCCCCTGTACCATTATGGTTGTGAGTTGGTGTACATGGTTTTATTATGAATGTGATGTCGCCTTTAATTTTCACCGATTACCCCAGCCCCCCCCCCCCTCTCCACTTCAAAAATTGCTCCGCTGTCCCTGTTGGACAGAGGTATTTTACAAGGCCAATGCCAGTGAGGCATATTCCTGTTTTATAAATCGTTTCTCAGTCTTATTTAATCAATAGTGCCCTCTTAAGAGACTAAGCAACACATCAAGGAACATGATAAACCATGGCTCACTAAAGGGCCTAAAAATGCATGTAAGAAGAACAACACTATGCATAGGGAATTTTTAAAGCATAGGACATTGGAAGATAAATATAAAAGGTATAAGAATAAGTTAACAAAAATATTAAGAAGTAGTAAGAAGATGTACTTTGAAAAAGTGTTAAAATGAGCATAGAAATGACCTTCAAGGAACATGGAAAATAAGTTAAATAAAATAATCAAATGAAAACAGGTCTTATTTCTAAATATCCAGATTGCTTCAAATTATTCATGAAAGATCAGCGATCAGCGATGCTCGGTTTTTCCTCATGTTGAAAATCAAACATATCAAGGCCACGAAAATTTACGCATCACTGTCATCACACACCATACATATAGTGTACGATTATCTGTACGTACGGAGTTAATATCGGGAATGTTTTAAGTGGACACAGTGTGTACATTATATTTGAAAACATATTGAGTGAGGGCGCTGCGATCAGAAATGTCGTGCATGTCGGGTACAATATTGGCATGTAATATTGGTAGTAAAATTACAAATAAGAGGGGCAATACAAATAGTTTAACGATTTTTTTGTTAACTGGTAAATGTTGGCCCAAATTTAGGCAAAAACTTTCCTATTTCTGAAAGAAAAAACATATACAATTATCTTAAAAATAGAAATGAGTCTTTCATGTTCCTTGAAAAAGTCGATGAAGCAGAGATCTTAAGTATAGTAACACATTTTAAATCTAAGAAATCAAAAGATTGTGATGATATCCTCAAGAATGAACTTATTAATTGTATAACAAAACCGCTGACTCATATTTATAATCAATCCTTTGTCAGTTTGTTACTGTGGTGTTTCCTGTGAAGATGAAGATTGCTCAAGTTTTTCCACTTTATAAAGCAGGGGATTAGGATATTCAAACTTATTATAAAGTTGTATTGAATACAAGCGGCTCCTTGATAGTGCCAAACAGAGACATCAGCAGTCAGTTATTACCAACTGTGACCAGAGGCAGCTGTTTAAAGTGATCGATAGATTATCAAATGTCCAATCATCTACAACTCTACCATCGAGCAATTCGTCAATAGATCTTGCAAATGCCTTCGGGCGTTTTTCGAAGAGAAGATTCTTAAGATACGACATTCATTGGACATTGACTCTCCACCTGTTTTCTCTGAAATCATCCACCGGACTTGCAATAGTTCTTTTGCGAATTTCAAGAGCGTCACTGAAAATGAGGTTCGGGAGGTTGTGCAGAAAGCAGCAAAAAAGTCTTGCATACTTGACCCACTGCCAATGACATTGTTTCTTTACTTACTTGAGGACCTTTTACCGGTTCTTACAAGGATTGTAAATAAGTCTCTATCTTCGGGTAGGTTCCCAACAGCTACAAAGTTGCTCGTGTAAAGCCTCTAATCAAAAACAGTCTCTTGATTGCGAAGTAATGATGAATTATCGACCAATTTCCAATTTACGTTTTGACTCTAAGCTTGTTGAACGGATTGCGGTCTTACAACTTCAGGACTACTTAAGAGAGTTTGGATTACACGCAAATAGGCAGTCGGCGTATAGGCAAGGCTGTAGTACGGAAACAGCGCTTTTGCGGGTGTATAACGACCTTTTGCAGACGATAGACAAGGGTGATGAAGCTGTTTTGATCTTACTTGACTTCTCCGCAGCATTCGACACCATTGACTATCAGGAATTAATTGCTCGCCTCGAGGAGCGTTTTGGAATCACCGGAAGGGCTTTGGAGTGGTTTACGTCTTACTTGAAGGATCGCAAACAAGCTGTTAGTGTAAACACAACCCTATCAGATCCAATTCAACTACATTATGGCGTTCAACAAGGATCGGTCGCTGGTCCCGTTATGTTCACAATGTACAGTGCTCCAGTTGAAGATATAATAGAGTCAAACGGAATCAGTGTATGTCATACGCTGACGACACGCAGTTGTACATCCCTATGAAACCATCCGATAGAAACACTTGTATTGCCAAATTGGAAAAAAGTCTTGTTGACATAAAAGCTTGGACCATTAGCAATAAACTTAAACTGAGCGATAGCAAGACAGAGATTCTTCATATCACGTCGCGCAATGTCAAATCAACCAATATTGCTGGCATTCAAGTAAATGGAACTGTAGTGAAACCTGTGCAATCAGCTCGCAATCTCGGTGTCATTTTTGACAAGCAGCTGTGCATGACACAACACGTTAACAACATTTGCAAGAACGCCACACACGCAATCAGATGCATTGGTCGAATTAGACACTATCTTGATAATGACACTACCGAGAAACTAGTACATGCTTATGTGACTTCTAGGTTGGATCAGTGTAATTCCCTTTTATACGGATTGCCTGATATCGAGATCATGAAATTGCAACGAGTCCAACATACTGCCGCCCGACTTGTAACACGCTCGAAAAAGCACGAGAGTATTTCCGAGATTCTGCGAAGACTCCATTGGTTGACCTTTCGTCAGAGGATTGCCTTCAAGATTAATCTACTCACCTACAAAGCGCTTCACGCACTGACACCATCATACATATTAGATCTTGTTACACAATATGCCCCATCCCGGTCCTTACGTTCTTCGTCGCAAAACCTTATCAAGCCCCCTACATGTCGTTCTCGCACTTCTTATGGAAGACGTTCTTTTATGGAAGCCGCTCACACCGAATGGAACAAACTGCCTTTGCATGTTAAACTTGCGTCTTCAATAATTGTCTTCAAATCCAAACTTAAGACTTTTCTTTTTACACAATGACCGTAGATCTATATTTTTGTATTCTGTATATACCATAATCATTTTTACTCTTTTACACCTATTTCTACATAAATGTTTTTTAAATCTGCATTTCCATTTTAAATTTTGCATTCCATTTTAAATATGCATTTCTATTTTAATGTAACTTATGAATTTTAAGTTTTTTGTTTATTCTCTTCCATTTTTATTGTATTGTACAGCGCTTTGAGATTGTTCTGAGTTAAAGGCGCTTTATAAGCACCAGCTTTTTATTTATTACTATAGACCTGTCTGAATTTTTTCACAGTCACTGTCTCCAAAATATTAGAAAATTATTTGAAAAAAGACTAGGGTAGTTTTATTGATAAACATAATCTCTTAGTGAGCAGCCAGTATGGCTTTAGAACAAAGAGGTCTACAGCTGGCTCTTTTGGAAATGATTGAGGAAATAACCACTGCCCTTGACAGGAAGAAGCATACTATTAGTGTCTTCATAGATTTGCAAAAAAGGCTTTTAATACTATTAATCATATTCTTCTTACGAAGAGATTAGATTGTTATGGTATCAGAGGGGTTGTAAATTACTAAGCATTAAGTTATAACACAGATAGGCAACAGTTTATTAAAATAGATTATTGCTCTTCTGATTTGTTAAATATTAAATGTGATGTTTCCCAAGGGTCCATTTTAGGACCAAAATTATTCATATTATACACTCTAAAAAAAGAATGGTCAAATTTGACCACAATGTGGTCAAATTTTGACCAAGTGCCGAGTAAACTATGCACCGACCCATATGTGGTCAAATTTGACCACCCAAGCTTGGTCAAATCATTTGACCACGCCAACTTGGTCAAATTGACCAACTGGGTAGTCAATTCTGCACCGAACCATAAGTGGTCAAATTTGACCATCCAAGGTTGGTCAAATCATTTGACCAACACAACTTGGTCAATCTTTTGACAACATTTAGTGGTCAAATTGACTCTAAAATAGTGAATTTGACTTAATACTTGGTCAAATCTTTTCAGAATAGAAACACCAACAACAAAGAAATTTCAGATTGAAGCTCACTTTATTTGTAACACTCTTTTCTCAGAATTAAAACAGAGGATTGTATTAATAAACAAGAGATAATCGATGTTATTAAATAGATCAACAAATTATGCCAACAAAATATTCCTTTGGGCTGAAACTCATAAAAATACACTGGCTTTTCAACTTTGGAAATAAATACTAACTTTGGATACACCAAAATTATTACAGAGTTAGCAAACAATCATGCTAAAACCATCAAGGTGACTTTTAAATACTTCTTAAAACTTTTACTCAACAACTGCATAGTAACTTAAATTGCCCACAAGGAAGAATGGCAATGTGAAATTATGCCAACTTGTTTACCCCTATATAAAAACTCTCTGGAAGACTTTTGGTTTAATGCTAGCATTGCAACAGAGGATTGACAAGTTTAAATTTGAAAATAACATCAAAATACATAAAGTAAATAGTTAAAAATTCTTTATATGCACAAGAAAAATATCAAATGAACAAAGTCTCTGAGAGCTACTATGAAAGACAGACAAATGGTGAAATAAGCACTCGAACAAAACACTCTTTCACTGAGAATGAAAACGCAGAGATTTCTAAATTTTACTCAAAAGTTGGCGTCCAGGTGACAATGGGAAGATTGCAATATTTTTTAATTAGATCAAGATAAAGTTAGAAATTTTGTAAAGAAAAAGCAGGTATACCCTCCTTAACAAGCGATCCGTGCATTTTATAGGGCATTACTGAAAGCTTGCATTCAAACTTGTCCTATTCAATAACTTTTAAACATAACTTGAAATAATTTTTTAGGTAGTATGGACAAAGAACATAATAATTTTCTTTTATCTAATACTAAAAAGCACATAAAATGCTTAGTAAAACAAGATCTTGCAATCAGAATATCTACGCTAAAGCTGACTAAGCTATGAGGACTTTAAACAAATGTAATTATTGCTGATGTTTACACAGAAAGTCTTATTAAATGAGTTACTTCATTTGAAAGATATCACTAGCATGCTGAAAAGTGACTAATCAAGCTTTTTAAGCACACTGCTAAAATCTTTTAAAGGTAATAACTAATATAGAGAAATATATGTCAACATGATTTTGACACCAATTTATTTCTTTGAAAAGTCCTTTACCATATATATGAAAGTGGTATTTAAAACTCTTAATATAAACCAACATAAAATACCCGCTAACATAAAAGAAGCAAAAAATACCTAGCACACCAGGGAGACAATAACTGCATGTTCAATCCTTTTCAAGATAGGTGCGAAGAGTCCGTACTGCAGGGGAAGTTACTATTTTCCCCCTTACCGTCCGTGAGTTGAAACAAAAACTTCTGCACAAATTCCCATGTGGTGTGACATTGCTTGGGGTAGTGGAGGTCAAACACGTAAAAAGCCTTAACAAGACATCAACGGCTTTAAGTAGTGAGGGCTGTTCTAAGGCAAGACCGTCAACAACCAAAATTACTTGACTTGGAGAGAAACGCGATCCTAGTAAAGAATAAAGGGTTGATGCTCTCTTTACAATTTGAACCCTTTCCAGATGTGTGGGATGTTGGTTCCAATCTGTAAATATAAGGAAAAAATTAGTTACAATTTGAATTCAGAGTAAAATGCTAAAAGCGTAGAAATCTATACTGACCAATATGTAAGAAACATAACTTAAAACCTCTTGAATCAGAATAAAAACAATGCAAGTAACAAACACTTCTGCCAAGATTTAAAAAACGTTGTGCAGCTTTGGATTATGAATATTCATACACTTGCCAGGTGGCAGAAAATTCTAAACAAAATTGATTCTCTTGAAGCAACAATTAAATTAAGAAAGCCTAATTTTATTGTACAATCATTTGTATCCGTAAAATCAGAATGCCTGATGAAGACTGATCTATGCTCCTTTTAATCACAGAGGTGCAAGAGAATATGCTGTAGCTGTCCAATATTCCTTGATATTTAGAAAAGGTGAATCCCTCTGAGTGTTTGTATATGCCAAAACATAAAATGAAAATAATTGCAAATTAAATGTGTTTTTTTCCTATTCATATTTGTGATATGGTGACAAGACTAAGTGACATCCATATGTTATCGAGTAAATCCTGTTTGGACAGACAGTCCAATTTGCATTGAATCATACAATACTAGCCACCAAGTATCTGAAAACTTTGAATGCCTTTTTTGTAAAGAAGAAAATCATGTCCTTAGTTGAATTAGGGAGAATGGTTTGCTCTTCATGTTTTTAATTAAAAATATGTAAAGTAAGTTTCATCAAAGTACCTTGGTCGTGCAGTAAGTGTATTGCGACCCATAGTTATGTTATTTTCTTGAAAAAGTTGTCTCAAAAAGACTAAAAATCATGAAATTTTGCACAACTTTTACCCCCCAAAAAATAGATATTGATGGATAGGGGCAGACAAAATTCGACCGGAATTGGATACTAGAAGTTAGGCCTGGTACAGTAGTATTTGTATTACCTGACGCTGATCACAAATTTGAAAATAAAAAATTAAGAAATTGTTTTACCATACCATTTGTTTCACAGTTTACAAGACAAAGTGCCCATATTTTAAATTTATCTGACTTCGATTTTGAATGTACATTCCCCTTTTCTAAGACTGTGCTGACATGTGAAGTCGATGCTGACATAATGCTGACCTTAATATGTTACTGACAAAACTGGGAAGACTAACTTGCTGATATTTCTTTTCTTTTATCTTTGTTACTGTTAATTTTATGGTACCCGGATAGGGTCCAGTTCACGGTTTCATTGTTTTTTTGCTATCTGACTCGGGCCTTATTCCAGGAACATTGCCATTTATGTAGACTGCTGACCTTCACACAGTGCATAAACATGGTTTGACAGAATCATTCAATCATTCTTATGGTGAGGTCAAAATAATCTTGTGAAAATATCACACTGGATACAAAACCTCAACCTGTAAAATATACACTTATCTTACCTGGTAAGGTTATCTTGGCAACTGGCTGCTTCTAAGATGTAACGGCCCTGACTCTTCCCTGTTTTCTTCCGTACATTTCTCAACCGCTGTTCGAGATAACCAGAAGAAGAATGGCTTCTCTGCCTCTGGAAAACCATGCTTTCTGTTAAAGTAAAAAGATTCTCAAAAATGTAGGTCAGATAATTTTAGTTTTGATTTTACAAGAATGACAAAGCCTGCATGGTAAGCTACATTGAAGGATTAAAATGTGAAAAACACACTACAGTTTAACACCTACCTGTAATGCAGTGTTTAAATTAGATGCGGATTCCGCACGTAGTATCAAATTCCCGCAAAAAAAAAAAAAAAAAAAATACGAAGGAAATTCCAGCAAGAAAACAATTTCAAGAAAATGTCGAAATAATGCCGCCCCACCCCCACCCCCTAGTTTAAATGTGCAATTTTTCAGCCTTTTGGTGCTATCCTTAGGTCTCTTATTGTTTTTCTGTTATTTCTCTAAAAAGACATGACCCCTTTTTCACACCCCCCAATAAAATTAGATTCATGCAACTTCTGTGAGTAAATTCCCAAAAGCAATACATCAGTACACAGACAATCATTTCTTCATTAACAAAAACTTGATTGCATTTTTACGACTTTTATTCTGTAGAAAAACTATTTCATAAATTATTGGAAAAAATATTATTACAGATTTTAATTGAAGACAAAATATTATACAAGGTTTTCTCAAATCTATACCACTGTTTTGTTTTTTAATCTATAAAAACATCCTCCCAGACATTATTAGTGAGAGTATTTGGATTTAATTAAGGTGACACCGTACATTGTTTGCATATTTCTATTTATAAATTCTACTTTAAAGAATAATAACACAAAAAGAAAAAGAAATGTGTAATTTAAGCCTTGACAGCCATCATACAGTAGATTCCATTCGTAATGTGTACTGTTTTAAAATGCTTTGCAAAATTGTCCAATTCTTTTTTTGCGCAGTGCAATTTTTTTAAATGTCCACTGTTTTTAAAATGCTTTACAAAATTCCCATTCCCTTTGCTGCACACACAGTACAATTATATACAAAGAACAAACGAAGTAAACAGGATATAAACTACCAAGACTTCCTCGACACCTAGCAACATACATAACAACAAGGCAAGGAAACAAAGACACTGTTGTGGGTTGCATGATTTGTATATTCAATGAGGTACGATGTTAGCCTATAACTAATCTGATTTGCATATTTTCTGCATTTGACTTTATCTCAGACATGCCTAAATTATGACTAAAGATGTACAAAAAGTGGTTAAAACGAGAAGCCTAGGCCTATTTCATGAATAGCTTTAGATTTGGTTTACATTGGATCAGTCGTAATTAATTCATTTTGAACCTAACTAGGCCGAATATCAATATAACTATGATTTGAAATTTGAACCAAATTCCTAACGTTATTTCTAAATCCAGGATAGCTTAAACTTGGTCAAATTTAACCAAATCAAAAGCATAATACGAAAAAAATGCCGCAGCAATGCTAATTAAGGTACGCGAAACTATCAAATGTGCCTGCATTCGTCAGTATACTTCCAGAAAAGTTTTTCGAAGGCAAAGTCACACTCAAGAAGTCTTAACGTATCTTAACGTACTATACCGCACTGGCGCTACCTTGCAAAACAACATTAGACTAGCAGTGTGTATAAGTAACAACGAAACTGCTCAAAATTCAACGAACAAAATCCACTCACCGGAAAACGTTTCTTTCAACGCATTTTAAGTTACATTCCTCAAGTTTTCCACGTTTTCCACCATATCTGCATTAGATATTTGTTACTTTAGGTTGAAATTCACGCGAGTTTCCATCAAGTCTCCAAGATGGCGATGGTCAGCGGTACTGGTTTGGTAGTATTACGTAAGTGCCCGTAGTTAAGCCAATGAAAACACGTATATTTTCTGACCACGTACTGTGGTCAGCGTCATCTCCCTGGTATGACTACAGGACGTGAGATATTTGACTACACTGTGGTCAGATCGCGGGAAATTTGAGCGGACCAAGCACAATGGTCAGATATCTGACCAACCTTTTTTTAGAGTGTACATTAATGATATATGTAATGTCTCAAACCTTGTTAAATTTGTACTGTTTGCAGATGACACTAATCTATTTAGTTCAGACAGTGATATTGGCAGTTTGTGTAAGCGTGTTGGTAATGAATTAGACAATTTAAAAGTATGGTTTATGGTGAACAAATTATCTTTAAATATTAGCAAGACAAATTTCCCGTTATTTTCTAATAGGCAATGTCACAACAATACTATATTTAGTATAGATAACCACGTTATTGAAAGAGTATATTTAACAATAATTTTGGGCGTAATAATTGATAGTGGTTTATTAGATGGATCATTTTAAGAGAATAAAATCTAAAATTCCCAAAAGTAATACAATAATGTAAAAGATCAAAGACGTGCTAGATACGGAATCTATGAAATTCACTTGTATTTCCTCATTTTAATTACTGCGCTGAGGTTTGGAGTAATACGTTTTAATCAAATGTCCATCTTATGTTTTACAAAGGAAAGAAATAAGAATATAGTTTACAATACCAGGTATAATGAACATACTAATAAGTTTTTTTATTAATTTGCATGCCTTAAAACTTAACTTGAAGATTTAGTTGATTATAAGACTGCTATAATTATGTTTAGAGCAAAGAGAAGGTCTTTGCCACCTAATCTGCAAATTATATTCAATTGTGAAGGGAATAATCATTATTTACAAGACAAAGTGAAAATTTTAAACATGTTTTTACCCGTGCTGTCTTAAAAACATGTGTATTTGTATCTATGGAATTAAACTGGAACTCACTGCAGGATAAGCTGAAACAATGTAGTAGTGAAAGAATCTTTAAAAAAAATGTATAAATGTGACATTATGGATGTATATAGAGATATACACAATGGACATATTGTTGTTATATATCTATGTGTTTAGTTCAATCATCATTAGTACAATTAGTAACAATTAAGCCACTGTTACATTTACAAGACTTTATTATACTGTTGTTTTGGTTGTAATTTAATCTACATATCAGTAAGTTTGGGGAGAGATATAGTTTCTTAACTTCTTTCTCTCTCCTTTTCCATTGCAATGCATTACTGGTAGGTAACAAGGCCAGAAACCTATGTTATTTGTTATATTCAAAATTCGCATGTACTTTCTTTTTGATTTCTGTAACTCTTTTTGTATATAGGCCTATTGAATGATAATGTGGAAATAAATGATCATGAAATGAAATGAAATTTGGCACGGTTACTTATCCAACCCTGCACTGCACCTGAGTAAGTTTCAAGTTTATCAATCAACAACCCCTTATGGGGTATGTGATTTAATGATTCAACGGCGTAGGAACATTTTTTTGGGGGAAGGAGGGCAGGGGGAAAGTTTATTTATCACGAACTTCAACCTCCTCCTCATCCAAAAGTCTCATTTTTGTCCCATTTATTTTCATGATTGTGGGAAGATTTTTTTTTTTTGACAACGAAGAATAGACAATTAAGTTAGTATAAGACACGACGTACGTGGCAGTACATACACGCTCGCATTGCAGTGACAGTCAACTGCATGCTATATGTTACACATACGCAGGCGCTACGTCGGTGTATACGATATAATGCTACATTTTACGGCCAAGTGCATGTGGTAAATTCAAATGATTATAATTGGGGAAACTAAAATCGGACCCGGGATCAGACCGAGGTATCATAAATTATAACCCAATAAATCAGAAGAACAAGCGCCGAAAAGGTTGATATATTTCACAGAGGGTACAAATAAGCCCAGGGGCGGAAGTACTTGCGTGTTTGACGTGGGGGCGGGGAGGGGTAACCTAAAGCTCACAGCCCCCTCGCTTCCTACGCCCTTGGCATTTTCTTTCCACCATACAAGACAGTACTGTCATATCGACTCCTTTCAATGGGAAGATTATGGTCAGAACAGCGGAATTTTGCAAGGAAAACTCTGATTTGTTGTGGTACAATAGATAAGTAAGGTTCTATGTATATACTCTGTATGAAAATTCGGAAGTTTCATCTCCTTCTTCTTCTCCTTCTTCTTCTTCTTCTTCTTCTTCTTCTTCTTCTTCTTCTTCTTCTTCTTCTTCTTCTTCTTCTTCTTCTTCTTCTTCTTCTTCTTCTTCTTCTTCTTCTTCTTCTTCTTCTTCTTCTTCTTCTTCTTCTTCTTTTCTTCTTCTTCTTCTTCTTCTTCTTCTTCTTCTTCTTCTTCTTCTTTTTCTTCTTCTTCTTCTTCTTCTTCTTCTTCTTCTTCTTCTTCTTCTTCTTCTTCTTCTTCTTCTTCTTCTTCTTCTTCTTCTTCTTCTTCTTCTTCTTCTTCTTCTTCTTCTTCTTCTTCTTCTTCTTCTTCTTCTTCTTCTTCTTCTTCTTCTTCTTCTTCTTCTTCTTCTTCTTCTTCTTCTTCTTCTTCTTCTTCTTCTTCTTCTTCTTCTTCTTCTTCTTCTTCTTCTTCTTCTTCTTCTTCTTCTTCAAATTCTTCTTCTTCTTCTTCTTCTTCTTCTTCTTCAAATT
>JAIGNY010000316.1:750000-765000 GCA_020152595.1 Chiridota heheva | reverse complement strand
TTTTTCAATCTTTTCCCATAAACCCTGAAAGTTTTCAGAAAATCGGTCTCCTAAGAGTATTAAAAATGTTGAATTTAATTCCTATATAGCGATTTACTGCTATACTATGATTTTTCCATTGATTTAAACCTAATAATGCATGTACAAAATGGTCACAGCTCTAACCCCTAAATGCACTTATTAGAAAAATCAATGTCTGTAAATCTGCCAAAATATTTTCTCGAGTGTTGTCTGTATATACCAATATAAATTAACTTGGATATAGAACACGGAAAACTAATTGGATCAAATTTATATATTGCCAACGAGCTCACTTTTTTTCTATTTTTAACTTTTTTAAAAGGTCAGATAAGAAATCTTTTTATACTCGGATTCTTTCTAAAGAAAAAAAAGAAGAAGAAAAATCCTCACTAAAATGAATAAAACTGAGTTCAGATGCATCATAAACTTAACTTAAGTATGTTCTTAAGTTGCTTACTTCAATTGCCAAGGCCTGTAGGCCACTCTTGAAATGGCAACCATAGGGGTCATTACTGTCAGGCTGCATAGGAAAAACCTCATTTGTTTACATTTTTATTCTTATTGAAAAACTCCTACATCCCTAGTCACGAAACTCTTAAAAATGGCAAGATAAATTTGTTAAGATCAACCCCCTGCAAAAAGTTACATCCTTGGGTGCAAAATCAGGGGAAATTTGAGAGACTTTTTGAGGCCTGAAAAATGACATTCCAGTTGTTTTTCAGTACCAAAATCAAGCAAAATCCAAATATTTACATTTAATCATGAACAAATCTGAAATTTGGGATGAAAATACCCTTCCAAAAATATACTAACTGTTATTTAGTCATTTCTTAATTAGTTATGTCAATAAATTTGATAGAGGCTTTAAACAAACGGCTGTTTTAAGTCTAAGATGGCTTTCAGAA
This sequence comes from Chiridota heheva, assembly GCA_020152595.1. Lineage (NCBI taxonomy): Eukaryota > Metazoa > Echinodermata > Holothuroidea > Apodida > Chiridotidae > Chiridota > Chiridota heheva. The sequence goes on along the minus strand of JAIGNY010000316.1, from coordinate 764,074 downwards.
TATCTTCAAATTTCCCCTGATTTTGCACTCGAGGAAGAAAGTTTTTGAAATTTTTATGCAGAGAATGGATAGCTTACGAATTTATCTTGCCATTTCAAGTGTTTCATACCTTTTTAAATAAGAGGCAAAATTCAACAACAAAATTTTCCTATACAGTCTAACACTAACGTTTTTTTTTTTGTCAGTCTGACCAGTTTTGCCAGTTTCCAACCACTGCTGCCTAAATTGACCATCTAATCATTATGCTAATTAACTGTAAGCATTTAACACAATCATTAACAAAAAAAACCTGTATGACCCTAATTGACAAAAATGCCCAGAACTTTGATGTGGGTAGCCAAAGCTAAATTTGTTCATGATTTGGTCATGAAACATTAGCATTGGTCCTCTACTACATACCAATATATGGTCAAAATCATACTGATATTACAACAAATATCGGTATGAATTTCCTATAAATAGTTGCAAGGAAAAAAAAGAGGGAACTGATACTCACAAAATGCACTCAAAAATCTAAGTTGATTTAGCTTCTGTACCAATAGCCCAACAAGGAACCAACCCAGAAAATAAACAACCCAGAAAATTATTTTCTGGATGTAGTCAATCGCTCATTAGTAAGGAACACCGATTTGTTGCCTGTAAAAATGAAATTTTCAGGAGTAAAAGCCATCGTACTTGTTACACAGTAAACATACCTCCCATAGATAATGTTTTTACAGCAAAAGCTCCATACTATGAATATTCATAACATGCAAAGTGCAGGTCAAAGTTCGAGTACTGCCATACTATTGGCTTAATGATCACTGACAGCTATGCATATTAATTAGTTGTACCTTTGGCCAATGAGGACTTTTTACTAAACTTGAGGCAAAGTAATATAATTTTTTTGATTTTGTATGAAAATGCATGCAAACGATTTTTTTTCACCACTGAACTTCAGTTACTGAAGATAACGTGGTTTAGTATAATATTTTCAAAAGCATACTCAAATGTGTTAATTTTCTAAGTAACATTGCTGAAGCTTGTAATATGATGGTATATTTTGTAATATTTTAGTCGTTATGACAAAAATATCCAATAACGGCCATATCTGTATGACCAAATACCAAAGGAAGAAAGAAAAATATATATATATATATTGGCTACTATGTAGCAATTTACAGCTATACTAGGACCTCAGTGGTAGTACTGTAAAACTTCAGCTTGCCAGTCTAGTGTCCCGGGTTCCATTCCCGTTGGTTGTCCAACCACAAGGCTCCACAACTGGATAATAAAATTGCTGGTGGTGTTTTCACGTAATTACTTTAAAATCACGGTGTCTGGATTTAAAGAACAATGGTAAAGCAATTAACCAAATTGAATTGCAAAAAGCTTATTGACATGGATGTTTTATTCCTCGATTTCTTGCTATTTTCAAAGCAAATGGGCTCTAAATTTGCAGATGTTTATATCTGACCTCTAAAAGTCTGAAAGATCTTTGGAATGACGTACAAACTCTGCAGTTATATTTTGCATTAAATTGATTCAGAGCAGAAGGAAAGAATGATTTTATTGCACTTTTTAATAAAGCTGTGACCATTTAGCGTGTACACGCAACTAGAGCTGTGGCTGTTTAGCGTGTACACGCTACACGCTCGCAAATCTTGTAAACGTTGACTAAATACTTTATTGCGAGTAATCGTTTTTCATAGTCAGTCTTGCCACTGAAAATCAATATGATCATTCATGATTCAAATCACACACTCATTCGGCTGACAAAATTCCAATCAATTACTTTTTACAAACTGTAAACCAGATTAGCCTAATCCTTTTTAAATGTGCGAATCACGAATGCGCAGTAATTACCAATGAATAGGGATATTATGCACTTTGATTTCGCCGAAATCTGAGTAATCTAACTTGTAAAATGCACCGCAAAGTAAAATGCACCGCGAATGTGCAGCAGTAAACAGTGAAACTAACAATAGGCCTAACGTTAGGCCATAAGGCTTTAAATCTCACGCATTCAAGGCCAGTTTTACAAGCTGTTAGATCGACCAAAAAACACTTGAAAAATACTTGAATTGTGACATTCAGTACATTTACATGTAAATATTACCTGGTGAGTCAAATAAATTTTGCAAGGAAGGAAAAATATTGCATAATAAACAAACAGAAAAAGGTTTCAACAGAGGTAAAATTCTGCATGCGTTGCAAAGATGGCGGCCATTTTTTGGGAGGATTGATATTTCAGAACTTCCTGGTGGAGGTGACGTAGTTTTGCAATGTTTACAGCGAGGTATATCATAGGCCTAGTATGCAAGATTTTCACAGAAGAACTTTAAAAGCCGTAGCAAATAGGACAAAAAAGTTGCGCGATGTTGAGTTTAAATGACATTGAAAGGAAGTTATCTGTTCTTTCTAAACTGATTTTCCATGCATATTTTCCATAAAAATGATGTTTTATACTGTAGAAGTAAACTTTTTACGATTTGGAAAGCAAAACTCAGCATCTATTTGGGCAATGGAGTCAGTACTTTTGCCACACTGGTTGCGCGATTTTTTTTTACTTCGCCTCGTAGTTTTGAAGCAATTTTGGTGTATTTCCGAAAAATACGGTACTAAATGCGTGTACATGATACACGCTCGGTTTTTTTGGGGCTTGTACACGTTTACTAAAATCCATAAAGCTTCACAGCTCTACACGCTGCATGCTCGCAATTCCTCGTAAACGTTTAGTACATACTTCATTGCGAGTAATCGTTTTTCATAGTCGGTCTTGCTGTTGAGAATCAATATGATCATTCATGATTCGAATTACACACACATTTGGCTGACAAAATTCCAATCAATAACTTTTTACAAACTGTAAACCCGATTAGCATAATCCTTTTTAAATGTGAGAATCACAAATGCGCAGTAATCACTTATGAATACTTTGCACTTTGATTTCGCCGAAATTTGAGTCGGCTAACTTGTGCACCGCGAATGTGCAGCAGTAAACAGTAAAACTAACAATAGGCCTCAGCCATAATAAATAAGGCTTTAGGAAAATCCCACTCAATTAAGGCCGTTTTACAAGCTCTTAAAACGACCAACAGACACAGTCAAAATATTTAAATTGTAACAATCAGTACATTTACGTGTAAATATTACCTGATTAGTCAAATAAATTTTGCAAAAACAACAAATTTTGCAAAATAAAGAAACATAAAAAGGTTTTGACAGAGCTGAAATTCCAGGTGCTTTGCAAAGATGGCGGTCAGTTTTTCTGAGAGGACTGATATTTCAGAACTTCTGGGGTGGTGGCGTAGTTTTGAAATGTTTTTCAGCGAGGTATTATAGTATGCAAGATTTTCACAGTGAAACTTTGAAAGCTGTAGCGAGTACGGCAAAAAAAGTTACACGATGCTGAGTTTTAATGACATTGAAAGGAAGTTATCTGTTCTTTCTAAACTGAATTTCCATGCATATTTTCCATAAAAGTGATGATTTATACTGTAGAAGTAAACTTTTTACGACTTTGAAAGTAAAACTCGAGCGTCTTTTTGGGCAATGGAGTCAATACTTTTGCCATACTGGTTGCCCCATTTTTTTCACTTCGCATCGTAAATTTGGAGCAATTTGGAAAATTACGGTACTAAACGCGTGTAAAAGATACACGCTTGCTTTTTTTGGCGTGTACACGTTTACTAAAATCCCTAATCGTTCACAGCTCTACTTTTTAACATAAACTATTTGAGAAGACCAAACAAAAGATCTGCTTCTGCTTGGATATTTATTGGCAGGGCTTAAAACTTGAGCAAATAAACCAGGCATGGGTGGGGGAAACTGCACTGATTATTTGCTTTGAAATGAATAGACTCTTGAAGCTCCCAATCAATTTGACCAGTGCAAGCATCTTTTAGGGAATTTGTAAATTTTACATGTAGATCAAGTTTAATTTGAAGTTTGGATTTTGTTCTTTTATTGACGAAAAAGTTGCAATACTGAATTCTGAATTGGAACAGTATTTTTTTGAGAAAGCACAAATTTAAATTTTGACCCCTCACCCTGCAAGGGAACTTACAGTGCGCATGAACTTCTATGCGCCGGTAGCTTAGGGCTACCAGGACTCACTTTGGCACCTGCTACAGCTGTCTCAAAAGCCCAGCGGGCTACCACTTTAAACATCTTTCATAAACATAGTAATAACTCGGGCTACTGTACGAACGAGCTTTCTTGGGCTACCAATATGTGGCACCTTGGTCTCCAAAACAATTTTTTGAGCTCTGACTTATCAGAAATATTTGAAAGAACCCTTTTTATTTGTAAATGTGCACTCTTTAATCCTGCTAAAAAGGTGGAGGGTATGTCCAAACCCCTAGCTCTGCTGTTTCACAGGGGCGGCCTGCCCTGCCCCTCCATTGGCCCTCCCCACCAAGACTTTCACTTCAGCACCTGCTACGGCAGTCTCAAAAGCTCTTTGTGGTCCAACCCTGCCCTCATAAAAAAAAATAAAATTTTTTTTTTACATTTAAACAATTTCTAGTAAAACTTGAAAGGAGGACATAAAGTCTGACATAATCCTCATTTCATATGATAGAATTAAAAATCAGAATGTTTTTTAACCAAGTTTCATACCCCTTGAAGCAATTGAACACAATTTTTATAATTATTAAAAACTTTAATGCTACTACTAAATGGTACCATGGGAACCGCCATTTTGATTTCAAAACATGCAGATTATGATATCATCAGCCTAGCAGTATGTTGGAATGCTTTGTATTTCTTAATAATTTACCTCAATTTTTATGGAGTATGAGAAATTGTTTTCTTTTGTAAAGGTCAAGGACATTTTTCTGTACAGATAAAATTATCAAAGGATGCTGTTAAAACTTTGTGTCACATCTTTGGAATAAAAACTGTAAACACATTTATAAAGAAATACATTAAATTCCTTATGCCCGTATTGGGGAAATTATGTCATCCACAATATTTCAATAAAGAATTAAACAAAATGGCAGCCTCCATGTGTCGACTTCAAACCTAAATAACTTTAGATAGGAATAAGATTTTGACTTTGTTTTTGGTAGTTGTTAAGATTTTTATCCTCTATCATATGAAAAAGTGATTGTATCAGACTTTATGTCTCCTTTAGTAATCTTAATTAACCTCGTAGATATAATACAGTACCTTACATGGATACAGAACACAGAGTGATAGCATAGTAAGCCATAAGCAATTGTCCTGTTTGGCTAATGACTGATCCTTATTATTCAGAATAATTTCATTCTGAGGTATGATTAGAGCTAAAATCCCAGAGCTTCACCTGGGGCTTGAGCCTTCAGAGTGACTCCATGCCAAAAAGGCCCAGTGCTTCGTGCCTGCATTAATGTACCCTTTAACAAATCTGGCACCCTTCCACTTTTTAAATCAAGCTAGGGGTCTGATTGTCAGTCGATGACAAGGGGCTGAGTATGCATTGTGATTTGTCCTTTTGGCTCTACTGTATTTCAATAGGGTCCACTAGTTAAAGTTGGGGCGGCTCACACATCCTAGCAAAAAAAATACTTTAATTTTTTTTTAAACAAAATTATAAACGTGGAAAATAAAGATGTGAATTTTTAAGAACAATGTGTGGGGAGGGGGCATGCACCCACAGTGCCCCTGGTTCTACCACCTCTGGTTTCAGTGGTGTTAAATGCCAGCAAGGGTAGTTCTAAATTATGAACAATTTGTTCCTTAATGTTTTTATAATTTTTCGAAAGGGCACCTCCTTCGCTCGCCCACCCCTGCCCTCGTCCACCCCTGCCCTCGTCCACCCCTGCCCTGGTCCACCCCTGCCCTCGTCCACCCCTGCCCCCATCCACCCCTGCCCTTGTCACCCCTGCCCTCGTCCACCCCTGCCCTCGTCCACCCCTGCCCTCGTCCACGCCTGCCCTCGTCCACCCCTGCCCTGGTCCACCCCTGCCCTGGTCCATCCCTGCCCTGGTCCACCCCTGCCCTCGTCCACCCCTGCCCTCGTCCACCCCTGCCTTCGTCCACCTCTGCCCTCGTCCACTCCCTTATTCAAAGGTAAGGGGGCAGTGGCCCCTTTTTTCCTCATGGTTTCGACATGCCTTGGTAGATGGTTAGAGTACATGGTCAGCAGATTTGAGAATGGAGAGTCCAGTAAAGTACGGTGGTGGAATGGAGTTAAAAGTTCAAATCCATACTCGAGCCATTAAGGCCAATGCTGCTTATCTCCAGTTTCCTAGGCCTAAGCGGAATAGAGCATATGAATCCCCCAGGATATGATGCTAGTCCATCACAGGTCAAAGCTCTGTACTCATTTACAGCTGAGTGGACAGGAGCATGTAAAGTGTTGCTCAAGGACACATTGCAGCACTCACGATGGGAATCAAAAGTTTCGGTACTGCACCTTTCGAATAGGAGCATGACTCCTTAACCACTGAGCCACTGCACCTCAGGAATAGAGTTAATGAATGATAAATCAGTACAATGTAAATTTAAGGAAGCACTGGTTTGTTGTATCGCTGCGAATTGCTGATTCTTATTTTGCGTATACCCTTTACACCTCTAGATTTATTTTTGAAGAGCGCATACTAGTCTAGTACACATGATTCTTCTTTTTCCCCCAAACAGAATTTCGTCATTAACTACTTGCTGGGCGCAAAAAAGGAATATAACTGTAATGGCGAGCAACAATTCAGATGGAAGCGCAAGCAATGACAAAGGCAGTGATATTTGTCGCGATTTTCTGCGTAAAGTTTGCAGCCGCGGCGATAAATGTAAGTACAAGCACCCCAAGGATGCAGAAAAGAAGCTGGAGTTTTGCCATGATTTCCAGAATTCTATTTGCAAGCGTAGGAATTGCAGATTCATCCATTGCTCGCGCATTGATGAGGAATATTACCACGAAACTGGCCATTTACCAGATGGGGTTGATGAAATGAAGAGCAGAGGGAGCATGTCATCAAAAAACAGGTTGCGTGAGGAAATCCCTTTGTGCGTAGATTTTATGAATGGAAAATGCAAAAGAGGTGTTGATTGTAAATTTAGACATCAAAGCTATGGTGACATAGAGCATGAAAAGCAAATGCTGCGCATGGGGATGCCACCATCCAGCTTTGAGGAAGATGAATATAGTTATGACCGCGTTCGGCGACCGCTTTTGCCCCCACCAATGCGAAGAATTAGTCATTCTCGCTTAGCAGAGTATTACGGCCTTGAACAAGGCTTTGAACGAGGTCCTATGCGCAGTGGCAGTGCTCGTGAACTGGAGGATGAAAATATGGCGCTTAAGCAAAAGATTGAAGAATTGCGCAAGCAAGTCAGTGATCTTACAGCAACCAATGAGGTTCTCTTGGAGCAAAATGCTCGCTTAAGGACTCTTAAGCCTATGTTAGGGCAGTCACAGTTGTACAGTATTTAAGTTATCTTTACTGCTTGGAGCAAAATGCTTGCTTAAGGACTTAAACCTATGTTAGGGCAGTCACAGTTGAACAGTATTTAAGTCATTTTTACTGCTTGGAAGAAATTTCTCCAATAATGAACGTTAAACATAAACATATTATGGGACAGTCACTGTTGTTTAGTATGTAAGACTAGTTTTGTTTACTGCTTGTTATTTGAGATTAGAACTGACCAAAAACTTGTAATGTTCAAATTTCCTTGTTCACTTTGTAGGAAGTGTGAGTATGGACATGAATAATTGTTTGGATTGTTGATAGAATTGTTCCCCAGAGTGTACAGTACCTTTGTACCCACAGTATTTTGTCAGTCTGGGAGAACCCCTAGAAGTAATGAGGGATTAAATATTTCCAAGAAGCACATGTAGGATAAAAACTATTGGAGCCGCCATTGCACGATATTAGCCTCAATGCCCCTGTGCTCTTGTGTATGTTTAATGTACAGTATATGTTGCACAAATTTAAAACCTGTTTGGAAGTTTGTTCTAGGCTTTGGTACTGCATGGGATATCAGTATTTGGTCACTTCAAAAGGATATGAACAAAAAATGCTTCATTCACCATTTAGAATTAGAGAAATTTGGCTCAGTAAATGCTGACCATGGCCTAAAATACTTAAATTACTTGTGGTCAAGAGGCTAAGATGCAGAAGACCACTTACTAAGTCCACGAGGTGTCTTTACACGAAGATTGAAGGGAAATTACATTGAATGTGGGTTCAAATTTTTGGGTTATATGAAAAAGTTATCTCCAAGATGTAGGTCACTTACTTGGAGATCTTGCAGACTGTTTGTAGGGTAGTTTATTTTTGTGTTGCATTTTTTAGTACATGCAAGCAATGAATATGTAAGAAGAAACTATGGTTACTATAAAAAAGTGTTTACTATGTTTCTTCATTTTTTAAATAAAACCGTACCTAGTATGTCAGAAAAAACAGGTTTAGCAAAGAAAAATACTATTAGTCATCTTAAGATTCAGTATGTGGAAGCAATTTGATTATTTGTTGCTGTCGTTGAACCTACGCACAGTAGTGCTGTCATGATATGTCGATTATTGCGATATCTCTTTTCTAACGACATGAAATGTGGCTCTTAACACATATCGCGATACCAAAAGTAATACAGAACTATGACATTTTTGTGCAACTAGGCTAGGTTGCTTCGTATTTCAGGGTACTGATTTTACAGTAGTAAATCTAAAAGTCAAGTTTAGGCCATGACTGTTTCGGAATCAACTGAAAACGTGCAGAAATAAGGTGAAACATAAAAAACTAATTAAAAATCGTGCTCCTTCACCCCACACTGGCACGCTCCGATGTAAGTTGACAAAAAGAAACAATAAATTGACCCAGAACATACCTCTCACTTTGATGATTCATGGTTGGCTGAATTACCAAACATGTGCATGTAATGCGTGATGAAATCTAGAATGTAATAGCCACGCGATCATGTCGTCTGCTAGATGGAATTAATTTTTTCTTGCGTTTATCATTCATGTATACATAAAAGAAGTAGGCTTAGTTATATTAACAATTTGTATCGTGAGTTAGTTTTCTTGAAAAATATTGCGATAATACCATTATATCACAATATTTCTCTCCATGATATTCGATTACAGCCATATCGTGACAGCACTAACTAACGTACAGTAAGGGGCATGGCACTATCTATATCAAATCAAACTTGCTCTTCAAATTAAAACAGACAACCTAGATTTTCATATGGGATTAGGTTGGACAGAGTCAACTGCTACCTATATAAGCAGATTAAGAAGGGGTGTAGGAAGGGTCACCCCAAAAAGTCATGTTTTTAAGTGGGATAATTGCACTGGTAAATCAAATTTTTGAGAAATCTTCCAAATTTGCGCTTTTGGAAAATCTCCTTTATTTTAAGGTCAATTTGGGGAAATATCCTTCTTTTTTTGGGAAATGTTTTTAATTTCCAGGAAATTTTCTTCAACCTTCAGGAAATGTTGCCAAATTGTACCCAAATTTTCATAAATTTTACAATTTTTTTCAATTTTATTTATTAATGTCCTAATTTTACCTCCCAACTGGGCAGTAAGCTTTCAACCGTGAGCTCTGGTAAAATCCTTTCTGGGTTAGTCAAGTTTCCACCCCCTAATCCTGCTTCCTGTGCCTCTGACTGTAAGTGTAGCTCGTGTCATGGATATATATATATGTAATTGCCTTGAAAGTAGTGGAAAACTAGTAAAGCTGTAAATTGCTATATAGACTTTTAGTGAAGTAAGTTTAATGTGTGTTTCTTAGTTTATTATTTTTCATACAGTGTACATACTTTTAATCTTGGGTTAAAATTCCATTTTTTTCACAAAAGATTTAAAAGGTATATGTAACAGGTATTGAAACAACATTGATAAAATGATCAAAGAATCTTAAAATTTTCAGTTCTTTTAATCACAGAAGAAAGTTGAATTACAGGAAACGCAATAACTTATTTTGTCTAAGTTGTACCAAAGTTGCTTCCTGTCATTTCAACAATTTTCATTTCAAGCTTCCAAATTTTTGAAACTTGTTCCTATCCTTCCTCTGTTAAGGAACAAACCGGTGAAAAAAGATGATCCAATTAGTGGCCAAGCATATATATACCTGGATACATTGAATATGATAGAAGAATTAAATATGTTGGAAATTTGGAATTCATGAGGCTTTTGCTATTAATTGTTTACATACATGAACATAATTTTGTTGACTTTTTAACCATGAAAATTTGAACTATCCTATCAAAATGAGTTAAACAGCCCTGAAAAGAGCTTTATTATCTTAGGAAGGTATGCATAGCTTTTCGCGCTGTGCATATTTAATGAACAGAAAACATACCATTTTAAAACTGCAATATCTTAACGACTATAACATTTACAGGTACAATTTAACTTGCAACTTGATAATAAAAGATAGGTTTTTCAAAAAATAATTTCAATTTGGTTAATAACAGATAGTAAACGGGTGAATTTACGGACGGAAAAATTGGGGAAAGAAGGGCTTACGTTTTTAGAGCTGTTTTACACAAAATACCTGCAACATCCCAAAAATCTCAGAAAAGATGCAAAAATATGTTGTTGTCAGCTGAGTCAGGAACACGGCAAATACATAACAATTCCTTACAGTCACTCTTCAGAAATAAGGCTAATACTTCGTGGAGGTTTCCGGCATTCCCATTGGCTTCTGATGTTGTCGTTGTATGACGTCAGATTGCGGATGCCCTAATCGGCAAACGTGATGTCAGAGAGAAATAGTTGAGTGCGCCACCTTATGATAATTGCTGCCATGAACAAAGTTTGTTCTTCAGTTTGCTTGAGACAGAAATACATTGATCATTCCTCATCCACTCTTAACCTGTGAGACTTTAGAGAGTAAATTCCACAATTTGGTGTGAAGTCAATGGAGTACGTTATGTAAAATCATCAGTAGTTTGTTATTGTCATTGCAAAAATTCATTTAAGTCAAGTAAACTTCAAGTGTCAATGTCTGCTTGATTCTGTAAACTCTGCTTCTGCAAACTCATGTTATATCCTCATTGGCTGAACAGGTCTTCAATCATAGACATCAGTTTCCACTAGCACAAATAGGTATAAATGTGGGAAAGGAGATGATGTGAGGTTGGGGAGTACAGGATACAAATGGAAGGGGAAGGAAAATGGCTTTGGAGTAGAGCAGAGCAATGGTGCTTCCTGTGATAAATTTATACTGCGAGGAGGATAAATTATAGGGTACTTAATTTAAAACCAAATTAAGACTTTTCAGTTGCAATCCCACCATAATACAAAAGTACTAAACATTAAAAAACATTGCTATTCAAAAAAAATAGATAAATAGGGCTCTAAATATAATCTTAACCTCAATATTGTGGATCTGGAATATGCATTTTTTTCCCTTAGCAAGTATGTTTTCAGCCAACAAAGTTGGCAAAATAATATCCATCTATGGACCAAAGATTTTAGGATACCGGTATTAAAATTTGGAGTTTGGCCTTGGGATTTTCACCAATATCAATCTCTACCAAAACAACTACAAGCAGTTTTCAATGTCCCATTCTGAAATAATTACATTAATTATGAGTGAAAATCATTGCTTATGAAAGAATGGCTAAAATCTTTTAATATAAAACCTTATTATATTATGCAATTATTGATTAAAACTTACTGATACAAAACAGGAGAAAAGACAACATATTTTAGATTTTTATTATCTTTATTCTTTCCTTTTATTTACTCAAATTCTACTTCAAACTTAAAATCACATCATATTTTAGAAATCAAGCCCAAAATAAAAATTATGATTCACATGAACATTTAGTCCTGCCAGGTCATTGATTCATCACTACCTACTGACTTTCTTCTAGAAGCAATATTAATGGTTTGTGGACATCGGTTTTCTGTTTGTCTTCTGCATACACCAAATACCTAAGTTTCAAAATTGTACATCTTATTTTGTATTTACAGCTGAGCAAAAATCTTTTTTTTCAACGTACCGATGTTGGTAAACAGCTTAAATTTTCCAGATAAATTTTACAATTTCTTTCTAAAATTTCAGTTGTGAACATAATGAGATGGGTCTTTAAATATTGGCACAATCTTTATTGAGGAATAAAAAGACACACAAACTTGTTTCTACAATCTTTTTCAGTGATTTCTTACATACTTTTGGGGCAATTGACTGACTTAAATCTTAAAAATTTGTATGACATTTTCTTCATCACTTGAGGTGTCACCATCATTTGCATGAGTATAACCTGTACCCTCACTGACTTCTTCCGTCCTCATCCGACTCATCTGACTAGAAATTTGACAACTCCCGTCCTTGTACAATTTGTTCTCTGGCAATCGATGCAAATGCACCTAGGCCCACATTTAATTCCTTCCTTAACACACTTACAGATTCTACCCATGCACTTACTTTTTTTTTTTACAACTGCAGCCTCTTCTTAGGTGGAGTACTTTTTTTGTATGGCAGATATTTTTCTCCTCTGAATTCCATCTAACTGTCACATTATTCCCATCAGAGATATTCTATCCATAAAGGGAGATGTCAGGATAAGTATTTATTTCCTCTTGACACTTAACCCAAACATTACTCTCCCAGCAAAAGGAGATGTCAGGATAAGTATTTATTTCTTCTTGACACTTAACCCAAACATTACTCTCCCAGCAAGATCTCAACCAGTGTAACCATAATGCTTCATCAGATAGGAGCAATTCATCCTCTAAAGTGCCTTTCCAGCTTGCATGGCAGATTTTTTTATAGTTTTTAAACCATTGATGGCTCACAGCAGGATCATCAGTTTTCTGACTATTATACAATGCAAGTGGTGTTTCATACCTATTCAGACAATTTTTAAAGAATCATTACACATCATATGGCTCCCCCATACAGTATCCCTGGGTGGACAGCTTTGATTGTGAGCCTTATATCTTAATTAAAAAACCATGCATATTCACGTTGGAAGAACTTTTTATATATTTGAAGTCAAAACTTTGGCATATCCTCCGTTGGGCAGCATGGTCGTGGGGATTGTAGGCCTGCTAATCTAAATTAAAGAAAGGATAAATATTCATGTCTGATGATAATAGTGTCAAAAGAGTGTGACTTTTCTGCCGACAGTGTTGGCAGCCATGTCTATACTTTAAAGTGAACCTCTATTCTGTAGTTGTAAGTTACACCCAGAAAAAATTAAAAATGCAGAAATAATCAACAAGACAGTAAAAAAGAAATTCAGATCAAAAATAAAACAACGATCACTAGATCAAACCCATGACATAACAGGATACAAATTATGACCATAATGGCAAAGGATAAACATTGATTTTTTTAAACTATCAAAAATGATATCCTTGTTTAAACATGGTTAGCTTTTATACCAAATTAACATAGGCCCAACGTCACTACATTAGCCTATTAAAATTAGTCTAAACTTTTTTGTTTCAGTTAAAGAATTAACGGATAGGAAAGATTTGCATAACACGATATAATCATTACAACAAATACACAATCAAATCAAAATAATGAATATTTTAGGGTGCACTCACCAGAAGATTTTGGCATGTGCAACATTGTGAATTAAATATGTATCAAATGCTCCAAGGTTCATCTTTACGAATCTACCATTATTTGATATTTTGTATGGCCCTGAGTCTGGAACACAGCGTTTATGGACCTGTTTTTGTACCCTGTAAATTTGGGAACAAACTTTTGAAATCAAATTCCTCTAAAATAAGGCAAAAGCTGAAATTAAAAATTAAAAATAAAGTTTAACGTGCGACTCACCCTTGCATTTGAACATATGCATCTCACGTGACTGTACGATGCAAATTACATCACACTGCCAAGTAGTCAGTGTTCTGCGAAAAATCAAATGTTTGCACTCAACGTGAATTCCTCCCTAAGAGAAACCAGTCACGTGACCTAATTAACGGGGCTCTGCGGACTGACTAAATATTGAACAGTATGATTTTCAAATTTGTGATGTGTTGAAAATAGCCCTTAAGAGTGTATAAAGTATATTATATTTTATTAAAGTTTCTTCATTGTTTTTTCATCAGCTACCACATAACATTAAATTAATCTGTTTCTGAAATTCTGACAGATTTCGAATGATTGTGGAAGAAGAGAAGGGGGAATTTTAT